>SKCR01012874.1:0-111326 GCA_019454045.1 Zanthoxylum bungeanum
ATTGCGCGGTGCAAACTTGTCCCAATTGAAAAGGCCCAACAGGTTTACACCTTGCGATAACATGGCTAAACGATTTCAAATGATGAGAGGCCCTAAACATAAAATGGCCCACCGGCATTTTAGAAGCTCTTAGCCCAATTTTCAAAGGACATGAACTCGTCCCAGTTTAAATGGCCCAACAAGTTCACATCTTTGGACAAGAAGTCCAACTAGATCCAAATTACGATGGTCCAATACACAAACATAAGTAAATAATTTCTACTAGTTCTAAGACTAAGGTTCGCATGTGGGTTTATGGGAGTGCGGACAAAGGCTCTCACTGACGAAGGATTGCCCACAACTAGGACTCACCACTCAAGGGTTCGAGCGACCAAGTGAGCGCACCCTTTTTTATACACTAAGGTACGTGCCAACGAGTTATGGTGTGTGACTGACTGTCAAATGGATTTCCCATTGTAGATTCCCCAGAGGGAGGGTGGAGCGAACTCTCTTAAATACCCAAGCCTCTTAGGCTCTTATCGCTTGGTGACAGGAATAAACAACGAGTCCTCCAAATTAGTCCATCATAGTAAGCTATGAGTAAATGATTATCTAGGTGCCTTCACAGCATTTCCTTATAGAAAGGTAGTGAGTGAAGGAAGACATCAAACCATCAACTAGCCTTGATAATGCCTTTGATTAAACCACCTCAACCCAGAATAGGCACGGTTAACTTAAAGCACTAATCACAAATATTACAAGACATTATTTCGGGGCCGATTATCTATCCCCAGTGGAGTCGCCAGACTGTAGGACACAGAAATTTGGACGACGCTGTTCCGGGCTCCTGGCCCGGTCGGGAGTACGAAATAACACACGGGGGACTAAACCGGAGAAATAATATGGAGTCGCCACCCGGTGTGAACTGGGACAAAGATTTCAGGCCGCACTCACCCCTCGCATGGGAAGACCTCAAACCATTGGGTTCGGAATGATCCCTTACTTATGCCACTTTTAATGATGTGATTTGTGCAATAATTTAATTGAATCTAGCAACATACATTCCCAAGGGTATTCTATTTCTAAGCTACATACATAAGTACAAGGATCATATCTATGTTTACATATAACCTATGTCCGAATTTGCATACAACCTGCTTGCATATAACCTATGTCCAATTTGCATGCAAAAAAGGTAAATTGAAATACGGCAAGCTTACAACTTCATAAGCACATTGCACTTATACATGAAGGAACACAAATAAATGGTAATTGCACAATCATGCGTAAAAAAGAGAATCAATTAGGTACATAATGCAAAGAGATAACTAATGAGGCAGTTGTACATTAAATAACGTGCAATGATGCGATGCAAAAAAAAGACAATGAAAGTGAAAGAAAAGATATGCGACATATGCCCACATCTATATAGGACTTCGAGTGTCCGATTAAACGTATTTTACATTCAATCAAACATACTTTATCCGGTGCGGCAAAACGTCGTGGGAAAGGTAGCCTTTCGTCTTTCTATCCCTCAAAATGGAGGACCTTTAATCCAACTTGATTTGCCCATGAGCATTGTAATATGATGCATGATTATGAAAAGAGATGACATACAGAAAGCAAACAACGGATTAATAAAAGGCGCGGCTAAGTACTGTCATAAAAGTAGCCTTTTAGACTTTTCTTCTCTCAAATAGAGAACCTTTAGAGCAACATAATAAGCCCATGTGCATTACATTACAATACATATAAAATAAAGACAGTGATATAGGACTTTGTATGCTCGGTTGAACATATCTCACATCCAACCAAACATACTTTGTCCGACGCGACAAAGTATTGTCGTAAAGGTAGACTTTTGGCCTTTTCTTCCCTCAAATAGAGAACCTTTAGACCAACATATTAAGCCCATGCACACTATATCATCAATACATAAACAACTAATTTACATAAAGTAAAAGACGGAATATAGAAGGCGCGGCAAAATATCGTGGTAAGGTAGCCCTTAGGCTTTTTATCCCTCAAAATGGAGGACCATTAGACCAGCGTAATAAGCCCATGCGCATCATATCATAATGCATATAAAATAAATAAGACAATGATATGGGACTTCCGCATGCCCGATTAAACCTATCTCGCATTCAATCGAACATACTTCGTCTTGCGCGGCAAAATACTGTCGTAAAACTAGTCTTTTAGACTTTTCTTCTCTCAAATAGAGGAGCTTTAGATCAACATACTAAGCCCATGCGCACTATATCGTCATTACACAAGTAAATAACATACGGAAATTAAATCGCGGAGTATAAAATGCGGATAATAAAAAAACAAGATATAATAAAGTGAAATATGTGTCGTCTGCTCAAGTGGTACGTGGAGTTGTCTCCCAAGTACAGACCGCACTACCGTCTATTCGGATTCAGCTATGTAATTTACGTCTGGGTTTCCATCCTATATACCATAAGAGACGACACATTTTTCCATCCATTCAAAGCCGCATAATCATGCATCCACAAACGACTCTCATGCGAAAAAAATAAGTAAAATAAATAAAAGATGAATGAAAATAAATACGAAAAGTGCCATCAGGTCTAACCTTTTAAATCGTCTCTCAGAAGTACGGTACACGGTCTTCGAAGGGTGGATGCTTCGCAACTCTCCGGTTCACTGGTTCAACATTTTCCTTCGTTGTTTCGCTGCCTCGGGCCGCTTTTTTCGCTCCGTTTCAACTACTTTTGCTGCTGTTTTTCGGTCACTGTTTTGCGGTTCTAGGCTACTATTTTACGGGTTTAAGGGGCTGTTTTGGTGCAGTTTTTGTTCACTGTTTTAGGTGATTTTTGGACTGTTTTTCAGTCCAGTTTTGGGACAATTTCTGGGTAGTTTTCTGGCTTATTTTCACGATAAAACTGGATGATCTAAGGGCAGAATAGGCTTGCAGTGAAGGGACTTGGCGTGAAGGGTTTATGGCAGGCTGTGAGTGGCAATGAATTGACGGGGGGTCTGGACGTGTTGATTATGTGGCTAGGTGGCTGACGTGAGAGGCTTGAATGTGGCAGTAACGTGAGGGGCTGTGTGCGTGAAGTTAATGGATGATGGGCTGTGTGGCGTTGATTTGTTGATGAGAGAATGGGCTGTCGTGAGCAGGTGGCTTAGGTTTGTTTTGCTGCGAGTGGTTGGACGTGAGTAGGGTTGGTGAAGGTGTGCAGTCGGTTGAGGGAAATTGAGGGCTAGTGAGGGCTATTGTGTGTTGATTTATTATTTGTTTGTTTGTCTTTTTTCAGTTTAGTTGGTCACGGCTTGAGGGTTTGTCTTTGGTGTGCTCAGCTTTGGGGTTTTGTGTGTGTTAAGGGTTTGTTTGTGTGAATGCGTTGTGGTGGTGTTTTGGTTCACGTGGGCTGCTGGCTGTTGAAGTGTTTGTGAGAGGGTGTTTCACGTGAATCTGAGGGCTGCATGGTGCATGAGGTTGGTTTGTTTATGATTTTTGTTTTTTTGTTGTCGTTTGCATGGAGAATGAGAGGGAGCTGTGAATATGTTTTGTATTAGGTTTTGTTGTTTCAGATTGGGTTGAAGGTCATGCTTTGTGGTCTTGTGCATGTGAGTCAAAGGAGGGCGTGGAGAGATAAGGGTTTGCCAAGAGTTTTAGGTTTGTTTGTTGAGAGAGGCGAGAGAGATAGCTGATGAGTGTTTAGGGTTTTTTTGTTCGTTTGGTTTTCAGAGAGGGAGAGAGAGAGCTGCTGAGTGCTTATGGTTTTTTTTTGTTCTCTGAATTGCCGTGAATCGTCTAGGGTTTGTGTTTTATTTTATAGTGGTGTATTAGGGTTATGCAAGGGTTTTGAAAAGAAAACAAATCAAGTAAATTATGTGTGTATTTAATTAATTTGAAAAGGGAAATAAATTATGTAATTTTGGTGGGGAATATCTTTAATTGGTGAGTGATTTGTAAATTAGGAAGTTATTTATTTAAATTAGGAATTTATTTAATTAGATTTTAATGGGATTTAATTTCAATTTAATTGGTTTTTAATTTAATTTAATTTAATTTGTGACATTTATTTTAAATGTTTTAATTGGATTGGGCTTGGGTGAGATGGGCTTAGTGTGTGTTTTAGTGATGTGTGGGCTTGGTGTGTGGTTTGTGGGGGTTTAGGCCGAGGGTGTGTTTTTAAAACGAAAGTCCAACAAGCGAACCCAAAGCTAAACAAGCGAATAAAATCCAACAAAGTACTGATTTCAGACTTTTCCCTCCCGACGTCTGTTTCCCGCGACTTAAAAGGTAGTGCCTCCAAATGAGACTCATCATCGGGACTTACATGCAAAAATGCAGTGCCTACAATATTTTTGTCATGGTGATGACATTAAGTAAAAGAATATATGTTACATAAAAAAAATCTAGGGCTGGCCGAATTCATCAAAGAGGGAGTCGAATCCTAAGTAAAAAAGAAAATTGGATTTTTTTTTTGCTAACCTAAGTCAATCCAAACCCTAGCCATCCTTTTTTTTTATTCTTTTCTCTCAAGAGTTGAAAGTGAAGAACAAGAAAAAAAAATACTAAAATTCTTGTGTGACAATTTGATCTCTAATGAGTTTAGAGACTAGTTTTTGAGTCTAGCCCACACTAGTTTCTTCTACTGGTTGCGAGATATATCACGGAAGGCCATTCGGAGTCGAACCAAAATTCTCATCACATTTTTTTCCTCTACCACACGGCAGTGAGGAGTTTTTTCTATTCACTGCCGCATGAATCTTGGTGTAACGGGTCTCGGTTTATTTTGTTTCTTGTCTATAAAAATTGGGAAATATTAAGGGGTGTTTTAAGACTGTTGTGGAGTTATTTTTAATTGAAAAACCAGACCTGAAATATTGCTAGAATAGACGTAAATCAGAAGCTGTTTCAAGAGTGTGTTGGGCGTATCGGGTTTAAAATAGTTCAGATTTAATCTGTTGTTCGGGGGCTATTCGGGTACTGTTCCGGGGCTGAAATCTTGCTAAAAACATAAGCAAATTATCATTAAAGGTGCTAGCAAAAGGATGGGCAAAAAGAAATTTCAAGATCGTCTCGGGTGCCTAAGCCGTTTCTGTTGCGCTATGAAAGCGGTTCTTATAATTGGCATCAAGAGCAAGGTTGAACATTATTTTTAACCCTTCTTTTTTTCATTTAAAGTTAATGTTTGTATTTATTTTTATGAGATATAAATTATTATATACATGTTGAGATGTGTAGGCACATATTAGTATTCATATGATGAATGTTTATTGTTGATTCATGTGATGAATATTTTTTGCATTGATCGTAAATTTTTCCGACTCTTATTTTTATGTTTTTTTTAGTTTTGGGAATGTAAGGCCATAGGGCCAATTTTACAAGTGTTGTATATTTTATTTTACTATGTAAGAGTTTCATTCTTTGTATTTTGAAGTACCAATGCCACAAATAGATCAACACCAAAGCATGAGGAAATATTTGAAGACCAAGGAATGCCTTGAAATTTTTGTACTAATTAAACTAGTATAGGAAAAAATAAGAGTCCAGTCAATGCAAAATTTATTTTTTGTTATATGTATGATTAATTCGAAATGTTTGAATAACATGTCATATAGCTTAGGGTGCCTACTCTTGCATTTTCACATGACATAATATGTTTTGGATGCATGGATATTCTAGTCATAAAATATGATTTTATGAAATTTACAGGGGTTAAATTGGAATATTATATGCATGAAAACAATTAATAAGATTAATTGGTTTAATGGTTTAAAATTGGAAATTCTAAAATTATGGGCTTTTTAATTGCATCTATATCGAATGGAAACCCGGACGTAAATTTCATAGCCAATTCCGAATGGATGGTAGTGTGGTCTGCACTCGGGATACAGCTCCACGTACCATTGGAATTTATAACGCGCTTATATTAATTAAATGGTTTAATTAAAATTTTATCCATTTTGAAATTTAAATTTTAAATTTGTTAGTGAACCAATTTTTTAAGAGTTAAAATATATTAGGTCACTAAACCTAAATTAAATTAGTTTTATTGAGTAAAATAATTAGTTGAGACTAATAGATATTAATGAGTTAAAATTTTAAGAGTTAAAATTGGTAAGATCACTAATAATGTACTAGTGTAAATGAAAGTTATGTTTTAGCCGCACATAAACTTATAGACACTAATGAATTAAAATATTAGATATTTTAAAGTATAAATCTTAAAATTTAAATAGTGAGTGGGAGAGGAATATACGACAATATATCATGAGATCTCCATTGTTAATCTGAACATGTGAGATTCAAAAGGTGTCTCGAGACGGCTTTGTTTTCGCCCCCTACGGATGGTGTCCATTTTGGGTCAATATCAAGTTCGGATTCTGAGAGGATATAGACTTTAGATGTATCTGATGTACTAACCTACCCTACGGCGACACTTCACTAGTTAAGACCAAGGGTTCCAAAACAACGAGTCACACTCACAAATGAATGATTAAATGATAATCGAAATTCCTTGATCAAATCAAACGGTGGTTGGTTAATATAAGAATAAGAGTTATTCCCATATATATTAATCAATTGAGATTGTCTAGATCTATCATGCAAATACTTGACCTACCATACGACGACGCTTATTTATGGGATGATAGATTTCTGTGGAATAATAATTCTCTTAGGTTTCTAATTCATTATACATGGTTCATGAATCATGTTTAATTTTATGCCTATATGTTTGATAATTTCTAATATGTGATGAATGAATTTTGAATACATGTTTACTTTTTTTTAGCCATGGTTTCTCCAATAATTGTTATTCTCTCTAACGAGAAATTGACGGAGGAAAATTATGTAAAATGAAAAAGTAACATGAACGTTTTTCTGGTCTGTGAAGACTATAAGTTTGTCCTGACAGAGGAGTGTCCTCCCGAGCTAGCCAGAAAATCTGGCCAAGCTGTGCGCAATACCTACCAGAAATTGGTCGCGGTCAATGAGAAAGTCTGATGCTACTTGCTAGCTGGGATATTCTGTTGGGGCAGTTGTGGAACCCCTAGGGTCGGATCAGTGCCCCGGGTAGCGGAAATGGGTCTAACCAATGGAAATCAAGTATGGGTGTAATTTTAAATTATTTAATGAAATACTATATTCCATTACGAGTGCATAAGAAAACACCGGGACTAATCGGAGTCCGGAAGCTCCAGAACGATCGAAAATAAATTTCCAACGCGCGTACGCACATTGTACGCGCGTA
Organism: Zanthoxylum bungeanum; assembly: GCA_019454045.1. NCBI lineage: Eukaryota > Viridiplantae > Streptophyta > Magnoliopsida > Sapindales > Rutaceae > Zanthoxylum > Zanthoxylum bungeanum. Next base: position 7,215 of record SKCR01012874.1, read on the forward strand.
CTGTAGCGCCGATCACCTTTTTTTTCAATTTCCTTTTCACTCATTCAGCTCACTTTCCAGTGAGCTGAATGGATTAGGGTGTTTTACCCTAATCTATTCTGGTTCTCCCTAAACACATCAAAAACACCCAAAATTAATTTTTAATTTCAAAACCAACATTAAAACAAGTTATAGAATAAAAATCAAGTTTTTCAAAATATCAAATATTTTTACAAAAACATAAATTTATTCTAAATACGCACTTACGTAAAAATCAAATTAGAATCCCAATAAGAAATATCTCGTGAACAATTCTAGGTCACCCAAAGGTGGTCAAGTGATTCTAGAATAGTATCCATAGCTCTAAGCTTTAATCTAGAGTTCCACGCTCTTATTAATTTTTCCATATCAAACATGAACATCTTTGACCTAATGACAAGCATTTTGTGTTTATACTTCTAAAGTATTCTAGCATAATTGATTAGCCTTATTTCAACATTAAGCTATGTGATCATCCATCTAATACACAAATGAACATAGCTTTGGAGATGATCAAACATTACCTAGTAAGCTTGATGCAAGATCCAATCTACTTCTCCTTTGTTGAAATTGTTGGAGAACCTTCAAGGTCTGCATGCCTGATTCCAAGATCCAATCTTGTTTCCAATGTTTCCAAGCTTCACTTCAAGATCCAATCTTGATTTCTCCTAGATGAAATGTTGTAGAGATCTCACAAGCTTCTCTAAACACTTCTCTAACTTAGGATAATCTTTCAAGAATTTGTTTATGCTTGTTTTTTGTACTTGTAATTAAAACCTTCTTAAAGCTTGATATTTATAGCAAAACTTATGCAATTTTTAATTAATAAAAGTTGTAATCAATTTTTAAGTGGGCTTAATCTAATTTGTCCAAATATGTATAATTGGTGTGACTAATCTCCATTGTCTCCCACTTTGATTTATCCAATTAAATCAAGCCAAGGATTAGGAAATGGATTAGTTAAATGTCTTCCACTTTGATTTAATCCAATTAAATCAAGCTAAAACCACCTATTATTACATACTTACAATGACCATAATATCCTCAAATGGTAGAGATAATTATGATTTTACAGTTAAGCCTTTGTTTAATTATTGAATTAATCCAATTAGGTCCAAGTAAATAATCAATGTTATCAAATAACACTTGATTATCTTAGTTGAGAATTATAATATCGAATATTATTTTTTATCAAAATTAATCGGCTACCCAAGTGCTCAACGAGTACACTTCATATTGGGACTCTCTAAGTTCAGACACGTTCGTCATATAAGCCTAGCTAATATGTACGCAATTCGGCCACCTCTGAATTCATGAAGAACATGAATGACCTTTCTGAACTATACAAGTCGAGGTCATCACATATGTTTAACAATCCATCTATCGTAGGCTATCCGAGTTGTGCTTAGGAAACATAGTATACACCGTCAAGTTTCCAAGGTGCACATCTCATGTTGACATGTCCACGATTCTTCATAACTGATGCAATCCTCCCTAGGCGATCGACTTTGGCCAAGGATTTAAGAATCATGACTTTTCTCACATGGATACCTAAACCTCTTATGGTACACATACTGGCCAACGGATCATATCTTGCTTCGCACTTGATTACTGAGTGCATCAGTCCACACCCAACGAACATATAGAGGCCAAACCATGAAAGATTACTGACATACATGGCATCAAAGCCTGGAGGATCTCACACAAAATCAATGATATCCTATAGTCAAAGAATTACATATGCTACTCGACTCGAATAGATTCCTATTGACGGTGGTGTGTACTTCCAATTATTAGGAATCACCTATGAGTCATTCAGTATTCGCTCCAACGAATACCCACATATCTATAAAAGTTTCCAAAACTCATGGTACATCGCGTTAAACCATTGGAACTCCAATTCCAATATACGACATGTGCTAGTCTTCTAGGTTATAGGAATTCGACTGTATTCCAAAACCAACGACTAGGAATATTTACTTTAAGAATAGTTTACACCTAGGGTCAAGACTATTCTAAGGTCGATGTCTTTCTTAGAATATCGATACATCAAATTAATACGCGTAATGACAATACCATTATAAGATATGAAATGAAAAATGTAGTTATTTTATTAATGAATAATAAAATGTACAAATAGGATTGGTACTCCAAGCACCAACTCCATCAAACTCCCACTTGCTTAATGTCAATCTGGATGGTACCGTAGTTCCATCTCCTCCACATGTTTATCGAATAACTTAGAAGGTAAGGCCTGTTGGGTTTCTCTAAGGTCCCAAGGATCATTTACAAGCAAGAAACACATGTGAATACAATAAGGAAGTTATGGAATACTTACATTGATCGGTTGAGGCGATGCGACGAAGAAAAAAACTTTTTAAGCCCATTGAAGTCTCGGCAATGGCAGTTTTTGTCCTCCTCAAATTCGGCCATGGAAGGATCTCTCAAGCTCCAAGCTTTGGTTGATGATTTCATGCTCACGGGTGCGGTTCCCTATCACCTTCGCAAGACTCCTAAAGCGTGCTAGCACTCCGGAAATTTTGCCGCAAAATTTCATATTGCTTCTCCTTGGCTCACGGTGAAACCAGTGAAAATAAAGGAAGATGACAGCCTATTGGGCGTGAGAGAGAGGAGAAGAATGAGAGAGGAGAAGTGGTTTGTGTTTTGTGTATTAGTTAATTGATTTCCAAAATCAATTAAACATATACCAAAAAATTTGAATTTCAAAAAGTCAAAAGGTATAAGCATTAAAGATTTCCAACCACCTCCATCAATCAATCAAGTGACAAGTTGGCATATCACTAAAAGTGACTAATGATTTGACACTTGATGTGACTAATGATTTGACGCTTGATGTGACTTGTGGGTCACACTTTAATTCGCAATGCGAGTGCGCCCGCAAACACTCCCGGAATCGGGTTCGCTAATTCCAAATTAATGATTTTTCCGTTGCGACGTAATTAAATAATTATGCCTAGCAAAATCACTATTCACATCGCTAACGAATTAATTCTAAATTAACTCGTTCGCCCGAATTAAAATCTAATTTCAATTCCGCGTTGAAATCCAATTTCATATAATATATCGAATATATTAATTTATCGATTAATTCCAAATTAATCATTCTCTCTTTTTAAATAATATTTTATCCCAGATAAAATATCTCCGTAATTAATCCCAGATTAATTTTCTCTCTCATCTAATTAATCCCATATTAATTAAAATGCGAGTCATACGTCATCGGTGAATCTTCGGGAAGCGATCCAATAGATCCCCGAATATGTTGGCAGTAAATCCGATCGTCGGACTATCCGAACACGTAAGTACCTAGTACTACGTTTATACCGATTTACATGACAAGGTTGGCTTTTAGCAAAGTGCCATGCCTACCCAATTCTCCAGAAATATCCTTACAAAAATATGTGATCTATATCAGGCGTAGTATACGTAGTATTGCGTATTTCGTTCCAGTATCGGATGTCACGTGCAAGGCCTGGGGCTGGAAATGTGTCTGCCCCGTACGAAGCACATATGGATCTCTGGTAACTAGTCTCTATAATTAGATAAACATGACCTAGTCATAATATATCCCCGATAGTTACAGATATAAGAGAACGAGTTCCGTATCCTACGTGATCATCATCTCCATTATGACTGGAGTGATACTTCCATCTCGACATCACACCCAATACACTACGATTCTTAATATACCCAGAAGAGGCGTACACAGAACCTATTAAAGCCATGGACGACCAAAACCAAAGTATATTGATTGTCACAAGTATTAGCGGTGCAAGTCTCAAGTTAAGACCAAATACACCTACCCTGATTCGGACTTCCATAGACACATAGTCATACTACCAATGGAATTCCGAGGGGTCTATCCAGAGCGAAGTTATTTTCCGTACCATCGGTAAACACAACCTCCTACTACACTGCCATGAGTATCCTATACCCAAATATATGAGAAATATGCCGTTATGCCCTCATAATGCGTACAAGTGTAATACTAGACTTTTTCGCATTATCGATGTCCAATCTCGATAATACTCTGACTAGGGATATTTATGATTATATGGACCTTCTATCATTTATACATCTTGCTGATCTAATCACAAATGATAAAAAAACAACAATTTCCTTTGTCACATAGTTAATTTGTACAACAACATCATGATCTGTACAAATAGTGACGCTATGGGTCATAATTGTCCAACAATCTCCCACTTGGCCTATAGCCATTCACTCAAGTGTCTTACACCTGAACTATGTACGGTTCGCTCAAACTTCTTCTGAGACAATACTTTCGTCAGCGGATTTGCATGATTATCATCTGATGCCATTTATTCGATCATCACATCGCCACGATGTATGATCCGAACGAATCAGATGAATATTGAAGTATATATCTGGATCGTTGATGAGACCATTAATTCTTTAGCCTGCGCTGTAGCCTAGCTCATCTACTAACAGAACTACTCCTAATCTAATTAGGATTATTATCAATCCAAAGGCTTATGTATTGCTACCTCGCGCTGCAGCAATAATCCACTTTTGTTGTTTATTCGGTAACAGTATCTTGCATGGAAGATTTCCAGCTCACTATTCCGTTATTCAAACTGTATAGTACCGTTGTTACGACTTATAGTCGTTTTATCGGTTAGAAAACTTGTAGTAGTGAACTACTCACTTCAAGTTCTCATTCTCCATAGTATAAGACAACATCTTAGTTCTCTAATTTACTAAGTATGTTCTCAACCTCAATCCAATGACTATCATTTGATTGGCCTGATTGTGACTCCATATGCTCAAAGCGTATGAGAAACCAGGTCGCGTACATTTATTTCAATGTACGAGTTCTCGGAGAATATCAACAACCTTTAGATCAATCCTAGTAGATCTTTATTCCTAGAATAAAGGTTGTTTCTCCCAAGAATTCTATGGAGAATTATCATGAAAGCAAGATTTCACCGATTTTATTATGGGAATATCATTTCCAAGAAATGACATGTCATTATTACTTATGACATTCATTGTTAGTGCGCTCCCACTAACCTCCTTATATACACAAGAATCATTTTCGTTTTGAATTAAATCATACACCATTATGATATTACCAAAACGAAATATCCAAGAACGCTATGCTTGCTTCAATCCATCCATGGATGGAATAACCTACAAACCTTGTTCGCTACTTATGGTGCGACAAAACCGTCAGGATGTTGTAACATCCTCCAAAAGGTTTCTGTTAAGGAAAGTGGTTTTGGCATTCAGCTACCATATTTCATGAATGAAATATGCAACATTAGCAAGCTTATCCAAATGATTTAACCATGGCAATGGTAAAAGGTTTCGTCGTAATCGACACAATGTTGATAAAGATACCTTTTCGCTATAAGCCAAGCTTAGTACGTTAGTATGTTGTCTTCCATGTATGTCTTCCTTGAAGACTTATATAGTACCAATAGTCACAATACCTTACGGTACATCAACTAGTATCCAAACTTAGTTGGTATAGATGGAATTCATTTCGGGCTTTATGGCACTTTGCCATAATATGGAGTCGATACCTTGTATCACTTCCTCATACGTAGTCAGTTCGTATTCCTCAATAAGATTGACATCTTTATGAGGTGAGATCAGAAACCCATACCCCAGGTTATTTTCTGACTCTCTCCGACTTAAGTGGTTCTTGTGTATTCGAAGATTATTGGTATAGTTTCATCTTTGATGAACTATTTGTGTTCCATTAAGGAATCGGTGCCTGAAACAATATTACTCTGATTTTCATCGAGTTTTACTTTCCTCCCACTTACCACTGCATATCGGTATTCCTCTCAGGATAACCGCATGGCGAGCAACAATTACATTGTTCTCTTGTGATATGTATAAGTACTATACTTTGGTTTCCCTAGGATAACCCACAAATTAGGCACTTATCCGATTTGGGTTTTAGTTCGGTATCATCCAAACATATGCCTAGCATTCCCAAATCATCAGGAATGAAAAATCCAAGTTTTTTTCCTGTTCATATCTAATATGAAATCTTTCAAACAGATTTTTATGGAACCTTATTCAAAATAAGTTTTGCACTGTTTAAATAATTATCCGTTGAAGGAAATGGTAGCTTAGAGCGACTAATGATTAACTTAATCATGTCCAACAAAACTTGGTTTCCCAATTCGGACACACCGTCAAATTGACGTGTTCCGGGAGGAGTCCTCATTGAATGAATACTATACTCTTTCAATTATATGAGAAACTTATTGCTTAAGTATTTTCATCATGGTCTAACCGTGATGGTTTAATACTTTAGCCGATCTGTTTGTCTATTTCGTATCGAAACTCTAAAAGTTTTTGATTTGTGTTTCAAAAGAAACACATAACCATAACGCGATGCCACATCCGTAAAGGTCACGAAACATTCTTCTCCACCTCTAGCCTAGCTAGATATGGGCCCACTTACGTCACTATGAACAAGGGCTAATAGATCGGTGGCATTTACACTTTTACCAAGTAAAAGGTATTTTAGGCACTTTGCCCAATAAACTAGATTCGTAGACATTATTTGAATGGAATCAAATCCGTCCTAGTATCCACTCTTCGAAAGTGTGGATATACGAGTCTTGTTAATTGTGTCCCAGAAAACAATGCCACTTATAAGTCTCAACTGATTAATTCAGTTTGAGCTATTTGTTTGTCATGTTTTATTTGTTTGAGATTCATTTATATTCAAAATATAAATATTGTTATTCACATCTAATGTGTTTATCTCAATATCATCTTTATATAATAAAACACTCTAGTGTTCTAGAATATAAAGGTGTATCCGCAACGGATTATACTCTGATATAGAAATAATGTTTCTAGTCAAACTAGTTACACTTTAACAATTTCCTAATTTAAGTACACACCCGAATGGTAGTTCCTAAACTTAGGTCTCTACGGTTAAAACAGCGACTGTCGTCCCGTTTCCGATTCGTAGATCAATCTCATCTGAAGTCATTATCCTGTTTGTCAGCAGATTCTGCACATTAGTACATATTTATGTACCACACTCAGTATCTAAAATCCAATTTTAATACTAGTAGTGAACATGTTTATGACAAACATAATTGAAGTCGGAGCCTTGCCCGTCTTCAATTCCTTCATGTCTGCCTTGTCCATACGGAAGTCACGCTTCCGTGTCCCCGTTTTCCATAATTTAGGCTGACATTTTGGGATATGTCCTATGTCTTCCCAGAAGATTATAATGATTTTGCCTTTTCCCCTTTTCACACCCTAGAAGCCTTTGGCCAAGCCTTGGCCTTCTAGAATGTCGAAATAAGATGCGCCTTGCGCTTCTTGCCTTATTGCAAACTTTGGCTTTGTCTCCTTGAGTATAGCCATTAACTCTCCAAGAGTTTACTTATTGCAATTTTAGTACTTCTAAGATCTAAGAATAGATCTATGAAGATCCTTCAATTTCATTATCATACTTTAAGAATCTAATCCTTAGTTTTGACTATGAAATTAATGAGTCTATTTGGCAAGCATAATGGATTAAGCACTAAAGTTATCATTACATGAATATTCGAAATATCATGTCCTACTATCAAATAAAGTAACTTCTTAGTTTTCAGGACTATCCTGATGTTTATTCCCAATTTGAAAATTAAAGTCGTTTAAATACATTTTCACCCAGGATTATGTTTTAAACACTAATCTTTCAATTATCTTGATTCTAATAGTCCAACTATTTAATCAACGATTTTAGGTACAATTTATTATAATGATTACTATAGTCCAACTATATAATCAACTATAATTTAATTGGTTAAATTCAATTATATTGATTACTATAATCCAATTATAAAATCAACTATTAATTGAATAGTTTGAATACAGTCCAACTGTTTTAATTAAAACAACATTAAATATTAGTCCAACTAATAAATAATTTATTCGATGAAATAATTTGAAATGAGCGCGTATGGCAAGTTACTTAAACGAATATTGCAAATCTAATACTTGCCTCCCACTATTTTTCGGCGAGCCTCTAACCCTCTGTCGAGTACTCGGGAAACCTTGTTTCCTAGTGGGCTAGGATCCCGTTAAATAACACACAATCTTGACTTTGGCCAACAAATTGTATGATAATTAACTAGGTAGATCTCTTAGATCAATTAGATCCCATCCAATTCCTAGATCCAGTAGGTGGACATCCAAGTCCGAAACATATATCCTATATATGCCAATATATCCAATATATTGCCTAACCTTTTTCCTCTGAATCAACTAAACCTTGGCTTTGGCACAACAAACTTAGTGATCCCAGTCAAGCGTAACCCATTGACCATGGAAAGCTTCGTAATCAATGTCGATAGACCAGAAGTGATCTTGACTTTGGCCAACAAATCACAACTTGGACAAGACACCGATATGGAACAAAGCCTTCGTGATTCAAACACATCCTCGACGGACAAAGGCCTTGATTTTGGCCAACAAACCAATGCCAGTCTTGGATCTTGAGTAAGAATCACTCAATGGAAGGAAAAACGCTTAATATTATGTTGAGGGTTTTTCGAGTGCAATTGGCAACCAATTTATTGTCTTTGTTAAGGTCTCATCATCATACACCCTTAAACATGCATTCTAAACACATAATAAGGTGCATATAAATAAATATAATAATGATATGCGGATGGATACTTAAACATTGTTCGTAGAACAAATCTCTCATTTTCCTCTCTCCCGCTAGCACAAGTATTTACTTCTACCCGATTACATAACACTTCTAAAGAAACCTCATTTGCATTGAGGGGAATAGGTGAGAAGAGAAATACAAAGAGTAAGGAGGTAATAGGCTGGACACGCAGGTCCAATTAATAAATTCTAAATTTATTACAACAATTTCCAAAATTGCCCCACCATCTAATATCCATCCGATATACATTATTCATGCATCGCAACCATGTATTCACACAAGCATGTTATCAATCAATCTAATCCAATTAATTAATCTGAATATTAATGACCATCCAATGTTCAAACAATGATTTGATTTTGCGCATCAAACTCGTTTTGCGAATAAGTACTCAAAGTACGAATTCTTGAATTAAATTAAACTACAACATTAATCCAATTTAATTTGTATTTAATACTAATTCCATATTTAATTCCAAATTAAATATTACACTTTATTAACGAACCTTTACGACTTAGATTCAAAATCCAATCATTACAGGTCTCAAAGCCATTAACATCCAATGTCAATTTAATTTAAAGTCCAATGGGCTTTTAATTAATTTCTAAAGGCATTTACTTTTGGTCAACATGGGTCAAACCCAATTACCAAAGCCCATTTAAGAAATCACCCTTATATGCCTAGAAACCAATTTAGGCCCATTAGGCCCAATTAAAAATTAAAGGTCCATTAAATCATAATTGGACTTTATGGATATGGTTTTGGGCCCAATTGGATCCAACCAATTTAGCCTAAACCCATCTTGGTACAACCAAGCCCATTAAAGCCCAATTACAACTTTTAAGGCCCAATTCCAAAATAAGCCCAATTAATTAACTTACAAAATTCCAAATTTCACAATTAATTAATTAAAGTGTATGCCATAATTAATTACCCAAATTAACATTTCCAAAACACAAATTTGTACAATTAATTATGCTCATTAACATCAAAACATGTCCAACACATTTTAATCAAAATCAATCATTTTCCATGCTACTACACTCACGGCATTTTGGGTTATTTAAGTCCGATTCGGTTTCAATCCAATTGAATTACAAATCAACATTACCCACATGATTCCAACTCATCCAATGATTAAAATCAAAAAATACCATGACAGTTAGGGCATTAGTAGTTTTCTGCCAAGTCAACGTTTTGGGCAAAAAATGATCCAATCAAATTTTCATGAAATTGATCCAATCAAACTTCAATTAAACATCATTTAAGCATACTCAATCAAGTAATTTTATCAAATCATGCTCAAATACAATTTACCCACTTTTAACCCTAAATTCAAGTTTCATGCTCAAATGGCTCAAGATACCATTGTTAGGTTTCTCTAAGGTCCCAAGGATCATTTACAAGCAAGAAACACATGTGAATACAACAAGGAAGTTGCGGAATACTTACATTGATCGGTTGAGGCGATGCGACGAAGAACAAAACTTTTTAACCCCATTGAAGTCTCGGCAATGGTAGTTTTTGTGCTCCTTAAATTCGGCCATGGAAAGATCTCTCAAGCTCCAAGCTTTGGTTGATGATTCCATGCTCACGGGTGCGGTTCCCTATCACCTTCACAAGACTCCTAAAGCGTGCTAGCACTCCAGAAATTTTGCCGCAAAATTTCCTATTGCTTCTCCTTGGCTCACGGTGAAACCAGTGAAAATAAAGGAAGAAGACAGCCCCTTGGGCGTGAGAGAGAGGAAAAGAATGAGAGAGAAGAAGTGGCTTGTGTTTTATGTATTAGTTAATTGATTTCCAAAATCAATTAAACATATACCAAAAAATTTGAATTTCAAAAAGTCAAAAGGTATAAGCATTAAAGCTTTCCAACCACCTCCATCAATCAATCAAGTGACAAGTTGTCATATCACTCAAAGTGACTAATGATTTGACACTTGATGTCACTAATGATTTGACGCTTGATGTGACTTGTGGGCCATACTTTAATTCGCAATGCGAGTGCGCCCGCAAACACTCCCGGGCTCGGGTTCGCTAATTCCAAATTAATGATTTTTCTGTTGCGACGTAATTAAATAATTATGCCTAGTAAAATCACTATTCATGTCGCTAACGAATTAATTCTAAATTAACTCGTTCGCCCGAATTAAAATCTAATTTCAATTCCGCGTCAAATCCAATTTCATATAATATATCGAATATATTAATTTATCGATTAATTCCAAATTAATCGTTCTCTCTCTTTAAATAATATTTTATCCTAGATAAAATATATCCATAATTAATCCCAGATTAATTTTCTCTCTCATCTAATTAATCCCAGATTAATTAAAGTGCGAGTCATACGTCATCGGTGAATCTTCGGGAAGCGACCCATGAGATCCCCGGATATGTTGGCAGTAATCTGGTCGTCGGACTATCCGAACACGTAAGTACCTAGTACTACGTTTATACCGATTTACAAGACAGGGTTGGCTTCTAGCAAAGCACCATGCCTACCCAATTCTCCAGAAATATCCTTACAGGAATATGTGATCTATATCAGGCGTAGTATACGTAGTATTGCGTATTTTGATCCAGTATCGGATGTCACATGCAAGGCCTGGGGCTGGAAATGTGTATGCCCCGTACGAAGCACATATCAGATCTGTGGTAACTAGTCTCTATAATCGGATAAACATGACCTAGTTATAATATCCCGATAGCTGCAGCATATAAGAGAACGAGTCCATATCCTACGTGATCATCATCTCCACTATGACTGGAGTGATACTTCCATCTCGACATCACACCCAATACACTACGATTCTCAATATACCCAGAAGAGGCGTATACAGAACCTGTTAAAGCCCTGGACGACCAAAACCAAAGTATATTGATTGTCGCAAGTATTAGCGGTGCAAGTCTCAAGTTAAGACCAAATACATCTACCCTGATTCGGACTTCCATAGACACATAGTCATACTACCAATGGAATTCCGAGGGGTCTATCCAGAGCGAAGCTGTTTTTCGTATCATCGGTAAAACACAACCTCCTACTACACTTGCATGAGTATCATATACCCAAATATATGAGAACTATGCCGTTATGCCCTCATAACGCGCACAAGTGTAATACTAGTTTTTTTCACATTATCGTTGTCCAATCTCGATAATACTCTGACTAGGGATATTTAATGATTAAACCTTCATAGATTGATACTGTCTCATATCATCTCAATCCGGAACTAATCATATGGACCTTCTATCATTTATACATCTTGGTGATCTAATCACAATGATAAAGAACAATTTCCTTTGTCACATAGTTAATTTGTACAACAATACCATGATCTGTACAAATAGTGACGCTATGGGTCATAATTGTCCAACAAGGCCTTTGTAAGCGGGTCTGCAATATTGTCTTGTCCTTGAACCTTCAAGACCACTATGTCTTTTCGTTCAATAATCTCTCTAACTATGCGGTATTGTATTTCCACGTGTTTAGACTTGGAGTGCGCCCTCAGCTCCTCAGCCTGCGCAATGGCTCCGTTATTATCACAGTACAATGGGATCGAATCCGCAATACTAGGCACAATGTCAAGTTCTGTGATAAAATTTCTAATCCAAAACTTTTTTAGCAGCTTCTGAAGCCGCTATAAATTCTGCCTCAGTGGTGGAATCAGCTGTGTAGCCTTGCTTTGAACACGCCAATTTATACCACCACCGTTAAGGGTAAATATATATCCTGATGTAGATTTTCTATCTTCCGGATCTCCCTGGAAGTCGGAGTCTGTATAAACTATTAACTTGTAGCTCATTTTCTCCATAAATCAAAAACTTATCTGTAGTACACTTAAGATATTTCAGGATATGTTTCACGACTGTCCAATGATCATTACCTGGATCAGATTGATATTGGTTGGTCACACTGACGCCGAAACTGATGTCAGGTCTAGTACATAACATAACATATATTATGCTTCCAATACAAGAAGCATATGGCAAGTTAGACATCCTAACTCTCTCTTCCTCAGTTTGAGGTACCATTTTCTTCGAAAGATGTATGCCATATCGAAAAGGTACATTTTATGCCTTGTAGTTGGTAAAATTGGACCTTTCTAACATTTTGTCTATGTACGTCGATTGTGACAACCCTATAAGCTTCCTAACTCTATCTCGGTAGAGAATTATACCTAGTATATCGGAAGCTTCACCCATATCTTTCATGGAGAAGTTATTGCAAGGTGGGCTTTCACACTTTGAATCATCCCCATATCATTTCCTATGATAAGGATGTCGTCTACATAAAAGACTAAAAAACTATCATGCTCCTACTAACTTTCTTATAAAAACATGGTTCTTCCTTGTTCTTGATGAATCCAGATAATCTAATTATCTCATCAAAATGACGGTTCCAGGTTCGGGATGCCTGTTTAAGTCCATAAATAGACTTTTGGAGCTTACAAACCCAGTTTGAAGTCTCAGTGGATACGAAACCCTCTGGTTGTTCCATATAGATATCATCTTCAAGGAATCCATTTAGGAAAGCAGTTTTCACATCCATCTGCCATATCTCATAGTCGTGATATGCAGTAATGGCTAAAAGAATCCTAATAGATTTTAGCATGGCTACTGGTGAACAATTTTCCTCATAGTCAATCCCAAGACGTTGAGTGTAACCTTTCGCTACCAGTCGGGCCTTAAAGGTTTCCACCTTTCCATCGGGCCCTCGCTTCCTTTTGTAAACCCATTTACAACCAATAGGTTTAACTCTTTCAGGAAGTTCAACTAAGTCCCAGACTTGATTGACATGCATTGAATCCATTTCAGATTTCATGGCTGCCTGACATTTTCCCGAATGATATCCAATATCGCTTCTGTATACGTAGTCGGATATATTTCCTCCAAGAGGAGAACATTAAGGCTCACATCAGATGTTAAAAAAAGTCTCTCATGAGGCCTTGATATTCTATTCAACTGACGTAGAACCTGTGTTGTAGATCCTTCATCTAATTGGATCTCTGGTTCCATCTCAGGTTCCTTAATATTGGGATCAAACTCATCAAGTTTAATCTCTCTATAATTCGCACTTTCTCTCAAAAATTACTTTTCAAGAAAAGTTGCAAAGCGAACAATAAATACATTTCGTTGCTCGTAATCATAGAATTGATATCCCATGGAATTATCAGTATATCCAACGAACCTATATTTATACCTCTGGGTGCTAGTTTATCCTGCTGCGCAATTCTAACGTATGTATGACAACCTCAAATCTTTAAATATCTAAGACTTGGATTTCTACCAAACCATATTTGATAGGGGGTCATAGAAACAGCATTTGATGGGCTATATTGGACAAGAATTTCATTCTCCCTTAAATAATCTCTGAATTCTTCACTCATGTATTCACCACCTCGATCTGATCTAAGTCATTTGATGAATTTACTGGTTTATTTTTCTACTTCGTTTCGGAATATTTTGAACTTGTCAAATGTTTCCGACTTATGTTTCATCAGATAGGCATATTCATATCTAGACTTGTCATTAGTGAAAGTTACAAAGTATGTTGAACCATCATGAGCGACATGATTTAATGGACCACACACATCGCTGTGTATTAGCTCCAGTAAATCTCCAGTACGGTGTCCAACACCTTGAAATGGGGCCTTTATCATCTTTCCTTGGATACATGACTCACAAATCGAATAAGGATCTAAGGTAAGATTTTCAATCAAACCATCCTTACCAATTTGGATAGACGTCTAACACATATGTGGCTTAATCTCATATGCCATAATTTAGTATTATTTAATTCAGATTTCCTACTTGTATTCTTCTCTATATTAAAGATATTTCTATATGTTTCCAAAACATAGTGACCGTTTGATAAAGAACATTCACATTTCAATAAAAATTTCTTTATCATACAAACATAAAGTTTCATCTTTAATGTTTATTTTATATCTCTCTTTATCTAATATTGGCAGTGATATTATTTGTCTAATAATTGAGGGAACATAATAACAGTCATGCAAATCTAATTTACATCCATTTGGAAGATCTTGAACAACTGTTCATATGGTCTAGACATCCAATGTCTCGCCATTGCCAACCCTAAGTTGGATCTCCCTGATGAGTGGTAAAACTATCACTATTTCCCACTCATTTAACTTAATATTTTGTATAGTTTCTTGCGTTTTGTGAATATTTTGATGTGTTTTGTGTTATTTTGTAGATAAATAAAGTTTCAGGACATTCTGGAGGTGATTTGGAGCAAAACTGTGAAATTTGGTGAAATTTGGCACAAAGGTATTTTGGTAATTTTGGGCGTCCCGACACAAAGGGTATTTTGGTAATTTTGGGCATCCCGACACCAAAATAAAGTTTCAGGACATTCTGGAGGTGATTTGGAGCAAAACTATGAAATTTGGCAAAAAGGGTATTTTGGTAATTTTGGGCGTCCCGACACCGAGGGTATTTTGGTAATTACACCGCATGCCACGTGTCAAAAATTCAACGAGCCGTTTTTTTTAGCCACCATGCCACGTGTCGAAAATTCAGCGATCCAAAAAAAAATAATAAAAAATAATAATAATAATAAAATAAAAATCAGAAAAATAATAATAAAAAATTAGATTTTTTTGCCTATAAATAGATTTTGAATTTCTTAGTTTCAATGTACCAAAATCCTCTGAAATACTTATATAAAAGAGAGTTCTTCTTATTTTCTTCTTATATTCAGTTTTATTTACGCTTTGTAGTAGTAATTCTATTCATCCATGTGGGGGTAACTTCTCTATGCTGAGGTAAAAAGGTAATTCTTTTACTATTGCTATTTAGATTAATCTCCATAAAATATAATATATAAACTATTTAAAACCTGACTTAATAAAGGATACCGCCATTCTGGACGGTTGGTTATTCAATTTAATCTGGTTAAACCTGACTTAATGAGGATACCGCCATACTGGACGGTTGGTTTAATTTTTGTTCCGCCTTTATGGCTGGTTTATTTTAATTTGACTTAATGAGGATACCGCCATACTGGACGGTTGGTTTAAAATATCACAAGGATATATATTATATTATGGGAGATATCTAAATAGTAAATAGTAGAAGTTAATTCCTTTTACCTTAGCATTTTATTTATTTTTCCGCATTTACTTTTTAGTAATTTTTATGTCTTTTTATTTGTCCTAACTATGTATTATAACTAAGTTAGTTTTCTAGGTTGTGATGAAATCTAATATCACCGGTTTATAAGAGGTTATTTTATAATTTGAGTAATTTAAAGGTTTACTTATTAAGTCTTAAATGCTTCTTGTTGTTTGATCACCAATAAGATTGATGTGGTAAATCTAAAATGAACTAGACATAGGGATTTTAAGTTTTAACCTTTGACTTAATAGCCCACGATCTTCTTTGAGGATAGATAACCATTTAATAGATTTTCTTACAGGATAGACATATACCTGTTGGGCGGGGGTAGCCATAATTAGAACTTAAACTTAATGAATCCAGATAATTTGGTTGACATAGACATATGGTTCAATTGGATTAAACTAGGTATTTGTGTCTGACCATCGACAGATGCTTTCACATAAATTCATGTTCCAGGTTAGTAAACTGATTTATTACACAAACTTAAAATAATCACTTCATATTTTTAAAGATTAGAATGATTCAACCCTAGATCTTTGAGTCTTTTATTTTCCTTAGTATTTTCTTTTGTCTTTTTATCTTTTTATTTATTAGCAAATCTACAAATCAAATCATTCAAGCAATCAATTCCCTTCTCCCTCAATTAGATATTTGTAAATAAATATTATCAATAAAAAAATAACAATAGTAGGAATTAAGTCCTCGTGGGATCGATATTTTTTTACTACTTGAACGATACGTGCGCTTGCGTTATACGTGTGTGTTTACGCCGGTCAAGTTTTTGGCACAGTCGGGGACTTATTTTTCTTGAGTTATTAATTTTTAAGCTATCTAATTTACTTATATCTAATTTTCTTTATTTTTATTTGTAATTTTTATTTATTTCTTTTGTTTTCAGGTGATTGAAAAAATGGAACATTTTGAAAGATTACGAACTTTACTAGAAGAAGATACACCCCAAATCCAGGAGCAACAGTCCGGTTTTCTGAGGCCTGTTGTCCAGCCCAACAATTATCACTGGATGTCAGAATCAAGCAATACTACATTTTCTCATCAGAATGAAATGGGGAGATGTGTAATATGTGATGGTAACCACCCAAGCGATCAATGTATTTACCTTTCAGAGTGGTAGAATTATTGGAATCATTCAAGGTACGAAGAATCATCACATTTTCCATCTTATCCACCATTTACCTACAATCTTCATCAGAAACTAGAACCATCAGAGAAAAATCAGTTGAATGACATGCTCAAAGATTTGTTCAAGAAACGAGAAGCTCAATTTGATGTACAAATTCAGAGTCAAGCGGCGTCTATACAAAGGATGACAGATCAAGTTAGATAATTAACAGCGAACCTGAATCACATATGTCACAGAGCAAATTCAAATAATACTAAAGAAGCCTTTCAATATCCTTATATTCATCATGACATCATAACAGAGGACGAGGCTGAGCAGTATCAAGAATCAGAGGTATCAATTCAGGAGCCTGCACCAACAAGGTCTCAATTTGATTTTTATTATTCTGACTCTGACGAGGACAAAGAAGCTGAGCTGTTTGGACCAACTGCACCAACAAATGAGGATGAAATTTTGTATCCTCAAAATGAAGATCTTGGAGACTGTTTTGCACTGATGTTTGAAGAAGATCTACCTGAACCAGTCAGATCAGAGGATGAAGATCTCAAATCTGACAATTCTTTTCATCCTCAGGTTGACAATTTTGAAGCATGTATTTCACAGATGACAGATGAAGAGCTGAATATGGAAATTTTCAAATACATCTGTGAAGAAAAGGTGGAACAAGAAACAGAGCAAATGGAGGAGCAACTGTCAGACCAAATTGGAAATTCAGAGCATTCAGCCGAAACATCACTGTATCGGGGTGTACAAATCAAAGATATCGCCCAGAAGATTGACAGAATGGAACTTCCATTCCAAGCCAAGCACCATACGAGACCTCCTGATTTTCTTTCTTTCTTTTCAGGAACCAATGGAGCAACAAAGATTAAAAAGGTGGCACGAGCACTGAATGAGACAAAACTCTTTTTGCTACCTTATTGTTGGAAAAGACCTTTCAAAAGCAACGCACATGGGAATGTCTTTAATCGGACATCCAAAACGACGCTGAAACCGCCTTGACAGATAGATTTTAGTCACGTCTGGCTAAAGATGAAAAATTTAGCGCTAGCAGGGAGGCAACCGATGCAATTTGTTGTAATTTTTGTTTTCATATTTCATGTTGTAGAATTTTTAATTTTGTGTGTTGTTTTGTAGGGAAAAGCACAAACGGAGCATTTTAAGACAGAAGGAATGGTGTTTAGAAATCATAAAGATGAGAACCAATTCATTAGCGATGGCTGAGTAAGGAATGAAATCTTGAGACACATCCTAATGGATTTATATACCAAACGAGTGGCGTATTGCGTACATAATTCTGTTGCCTTAATTATTGCTTTGATTTGCTTTCTGTTGTAATTATCTTTATTTTCGTAGACAGGATCCAGACTTTTTCACCTTTCACGATTTGTTTTGTTTTGTTTTGTTTTGTTTAGCTAACAAGCTTCCTTTGGAAGATACTAGTGCTATTATTACTCAGTCTTTTCAGGTACTATAAATTCAGCCCGTCATTGCACTTTTGAAGGCATCCAGAGTTGAGAAAGAAATACATAAAAAATGGAAGCCACTTGAAGAAGACGAGTTGAAAACATTTGTGTGTTTTGCGGTAGTAGTGTTGGTACTAAACCACAATACGTAGAATCAACAAAGGAATTGGTTCGAGTCTTAGCTGCAAGGAATATGCACTTAATATATGGCGGAGGCAATCTTGGACTAATGGGGATCGTTTCAAAGGCTGTACAGGAAGGAGGCAGTCATGTTTTGGGAATCATCCTAAAACCCTTGGCAGAGGCAAATTTGATTGAACCATCAAACGGAGAGGAACTAATCGTGCCAGGTATGTCTGAACGACTAGTGGAAATGATTAACCGTTCTGATGCTTTTATTGCTTTGCCAGGTGGCTTGGGTACATTGGAGGAAATTTTTATAGTACTATCTTGGGCGAACCTGAACATACACCAGAAAACCACTTGGACTGCTCAACGTTGATGTATTTTATGATTTTCTTTGTGTGTTTCTTAATGATGCCCAGAGAAATGGGTTCGTGTCAAAACCTATGAAAGAACTCCTTTTTACTACTAGGTCTGCTCCGGATCTAATAGACCAATTCTTAGCCTATGAACCACAAGTTGATCATATCCTTTCAAAGATAAAATGGTCCGATGATGATCGTGGTAAGAAGCGTCGATTAAATCTGGATCTTAACCTTTAATTTGCTTGTAGTAATTCAGCTAACCAGGTACTATCTTCTAAACTCTTCTTCTACTGTTTAAAGACATTGGGGACAATGTCTCATTTAGGTTTGGGGATGAGGAATAGTTAATAGTACTTGTTTGTATTGTGTTTTTATTTTTAGTCCAAAATTTTTCGAAAAATATAAAAAAAATTCAAAAAAAATTCAAAAATTACAAAAATATTTTGCATTTTTATCAAAGGCATATTTAAAGCTAGGTAATGGTTTGGTGTCTTCCTTCACTCACTACCTTTTTATAAGGAAAAACTGTGAAGGCACCTAGATAATCATTCACCCGTAGCTTGTTGTGATAGACTAGTTTGGAGGACTCGTTGTTTATTCCTGTCACCAAGCGATAAGAGCCTAAGAGGCTTGGGTACTTAAGTGAGCCTCGATCCACCCTCCCTCTGGGGAATCTACAACGGGAATTCCATTCGACAGTTAGTCACACACCATGACCAGTAGAAGTTATTTCTTTATGTTTATGGTTTTTATAAAAAGGTGAAACTGGTAAGAGATAGCTGTGTAAGGAATTCTCACTCCTGAGACGTATTTCAAACCCATTTTTTCGAAACAAGTTAATTTTTTTATTTCCTTTTGAATTATTTAATTTGTAAATTCTCCATAAAACTGACTAAAATGGATCTTCATATATTTAGTTGGCAGGTATTATCAACATACATGGTAACATACGGACATGAGATAAAATTGAAAAGTTTGTAATATTCAGTGCTATAGTTCGTTTGGAGGAATCATCTCAAAAAGTGATGGAATAAAAAAAAATCTGAGATCCGAGTTATTAAGTCTGTAAGGGTTTTTTAACACCTAGTGCCCTAAAACCAACTGGTTGGGAGTCATTGGCCCAAAGCTCGATACATGGATCAAAGATGCTGTAAATATATATATATATATATATATATATATATATATATATATATATATATCTGAAGTCTGAGTAATTAAGTCCTTAGGGGTGTCTTAACATCTGATGCCCTAAAGCCAACTGGTTTGGGAGCCACCGACCTAAAGCTCGCTACATATATGGAAGATATTGTATATAAATAAAATAATAGAGAAAAAGAAAATCAAAGAAAAAATCAGAAAATTTATTCCATTACTACAAAAGATGTGAACTTTGATAAAACTTTAGGACAAAAATATTACTCTCTTATCAACTGCACTTATGACTGTTGTGGGTAAAAATGAGTTGTTTAAATACTTTGTTAGCTGTGTATATGAAGAATGATAAAAATAATCGGAGAATTTACTTATTCAGTAATTTAAAATGAAACAAAACAACTAATAACTTGGAGTAGAAGTTTCATCTAATTAGTCACTAACTTCTTTATTCTCTTTTCTCTTGTCTTTTTGCTTTTGTGTGCATTAGTTTCACTTCATTTTTACTTTTATAAAATGTTTGTGGGTATCATTGTTGTAAACCCTCACGAGACTACAACTCGTCCACTAATGACACCTAGGGGTTTAAAGGCTTGTTGCATATGCTAAATGCAATCGTGATCCCTACGAAAGTGGCTTAGTTAAATTTTATTATGTTATTTTATTTTACTCGAGGACTAGCAAAATGTTAGGTTTGGGGTGTGTAGTGGTAAAACTATCACTATTTCCCACTCATTTAACTTAATATTTTGTATAGTTCTTGAGTTTTGTGAATATTTTGATGTGTTTTGTGTTATTTTGTAGATAAATAAAGTTTCATCAGGACATTCTGGAGGTGATTTGGAGCAAAACTGTGAAATTTGGCACAAAGGGTATTTTGGTAATTTTGGGCATCCCGGACACAAAATAAAGTTTCATCACAGGACATTCTGGAGGTGATTTGGAGCAAAACTGTGAAATTTGGCAAAAAGGGTATTTTGGTAATTTTGGGCGTCCCGACACCGAGGGTATTTTGGTAATTGCACCGCATGCCACGTGTCAAAAATTCAACGAGCCGTTTTTTTTAGCCACCATGCCACGTGTCGAAAATTCAGCGATCCAAAAAAAATAAAAAAATAAAATAATAAAAATAAATAAATCAGAAAAATAATAATAAAAAATTAGATTTTTTTGCCTATAAATAGATTTTGAATTTTAGTTTCAATGTACCAAAATCCTCGGAAATACTTATATAAAAGAGAGTTCTTCTTATTTTCTTCTTATATTCAGTTTTATTTACGCTTTGTAGTAGTAATTTTTTCCATCCATGTGGGGGTAACTTCTCTATGCTGAGGTAAAAAGGTAATTCTTTTACTATTGTTATTTAGATTAATCTCCCTAAAATATAATATATAAACTATTTAAAACCTGGCTTAATAAAGGATACCGCCATTCTAGACGGTTGGTTATTCAATTTAATCTGGTTAAACCTGACTTAATGAGGATACCGCCATACTGGACGGTTGGTTTAATTTTTGTTCCGCCTTTATGGCTGGTTTATTTTAATTTGACTTAATGAGGATACCTTCATACTGGACGGTTGGTTTAAAATATCACAAGGATATATATTATATTATGGGAGATATCTAAATAGTAAATAGTAGAAGTTAATTCCTTTTACCTTAGCATTTTATTTATTTTTCCGCATTTACTTTTTAGTAATTTTTATGTCTTTTTATTTGTCCTAACTATGTATTATAACTAAGTTAGTTTTCTAGGTTGTGATGAAATCTAATATCACCGGTTTATAAGAGGTTATTTTATAATTTGAGTAATTTAAAGGTTTACTTATTAAGTCTTAAATGCTTCTTGTTGTTTGATCACCAATATGATTGATGTGGTAAATCTAAAATGAACTAGACATAGAGATTTTAAGTTTTAACATTTGACTTAATAGCCCACGATCTTCTTTGAGGATAGATAACCATTTAATAGATTTTCTTACAGGATAGACATATACCTGTTGGGCGGGGGTAGCCATAATTAGAACTTAAACTTAATGAATCCAGATAATTTGGTTAACATAGACATATGGTTCAATTGGATTAAACTGGGTATCTGTGTCTGACCATCGACAGATGCTTTCACATAAATTCATGTTCCAGGTTAGTAAACTGATTTATTACACAAACTTAAAATAATCACTTCATCTTTTTAAAGATATTAGAATGATTCACAACCCTAGATCTTTGAGTCTTTTATTTTCCTTAGTATTTTCTTTTGTCTTTTTATCTTTTTATTTATTTAGCAAATCTACAAATCAAATCATTCAAGTAATCAATTCCCTTCTCCCTCAATTAGATATTTGTAAATAAATAGTATCAACAAAAAAATAACAATAGTAGGAATTAAGTCCTCGTGGGATCGATATTTTTATACTACTTGAACGATACGTGCGCTTGCGTTATACATGTGTGTTTACGCCGGTCACTCCCATTTATACAGCCTTCTTTTAACCCTCATTTCCTATAGGGAATTGCAAATATGAGTAGGATTTCCAGTGTCTAACACTCATCCACTATTTGCAATTAAGGCTAATGAGATGTCAATAATTGTAAAAATACAAAGAGTACCTGAGGGTCCTGTTTTTCCTTCAAGTTCTAGACAGTCCTTCTTCCAGTGTCCATACTTCTTGCATTGTAGACATTGATCACGAGCTACTTTTGGTTTTGCGCCTTTGCGCTTCTTAGAGTTCTTCTTTGATATCTTCTTCTTCCCCATCTTTATTTTCTTTGACTTCCCAGAAGTCTTTGAAGAGCAATCTCCACCATGGAGATATAGTGTGGTGTTGCCTTTCTTCAAATCTTACTTCGTCGTGCATAGCATGTTATGAAGTTCTTCGTATATGGTTTACATCGAATGAATATGGAAATTTAATACAAAGCCAGCATAATAACCAGACAAAGAAGACATAATCAAATTACGTCCCAACCGTTCATCAAACTCAATGCCATGTCATTCCAGATATCGAATCTGGTCGATCATGTTCAAAACATGAGTACCGACAGCTCCTCCCTCCTTGAGTTCAGCATGGAACAATTCCTTAGACCTTCGATAAAGTTCTATCTCTTGATTTGCCTCGAAAAACTCTTTGAGTGTTCGCATGATGCTCCAAGCATCTGGTACGTCAATGTACTATCTCAGTAAATCTAGAACCATCGATCCCAAGATGTAGGATTTCACCTTCGGGTTATCATCCTTCCATCTATCAAAAGTTTCGCGCTCTTCTGGAGTGGAGTCAGGATCGATATCAACAGATAGTGGATTGATCGTGACATAAGTCAACTTTTCATACTCCAAGACAAGGCATATGTTCATTTCCCATTTGAAATAGTTCTCGGCTCCTTTTAGCTTATTGGAATCCAAAAGTTCATTAATGGATTAGCGACAGCCATCTACAAGACAACATTTTTTAGTAGTAGCAGAACAGTTTTCATTTCAAAAATGATAACACTGATTGATTATGGATTTTTAAATCTATTAGTACCCTCCCACTACTTTACATAATTCTGTAATCTCCCTTAACAGAAAAATAGAAATTTGACTATCAAAATTTCATAGCGGGAAGTGGATCCCATGACATTTACTCTAGCCTTAAACTAATGACGATATTAGCTTTTGTAAATGTTGGATTATTAAGGTCAAACCAAGATTGATTTAAGCGTAAAACATGTGAATACAACAAAGAAGTATGGCGGAATCATACTTACAATGATCGGATTTGCCAGGCGAGGAACAACAAAACTTTTCCTCCTCCATGGAAGCTCTCGGCCAACCCCAAAATTTGTTCTCCAAGTTTTCGGTCATGCCCCATTTGATTGCTCCAAGCTCCAAGCTTTTGTTTTGATATTCCATGCTCAAGGGTTTGTTTCCCTATCACTTTTGGATGACTCATTTGGTGTGCGGGCACTCTTGAAATTTTTCCATAAAAGTTATATTTCCATTTGATGAGTTTCGGCCAAGCCAAAACCTTTGAGAGGGAGAGAATTTCGGTCAAGAATGAAGAAGAAGAGAAAGAGAGGAAGTTTTAAATTGTATATGGTATTTGATTTTCAAAAAACAAAATAACCATTTACCAAATCTCATTTTCCAAGAAAATGGTACAAGGTTTTAAAAGCCTTTTAACTATACCCATCACTCATGAATAGTGACTGGTTGTCAATCATTAAAAGTGACAAGACATCCATCACTTGAATGACAAGTGATGTGGCGCGTGATGTGACTTGTGAGCCGCACTTGAATTCGAAATATGAGTGGGCCTGCAAACACTCCCGGGCTCGGGTTCGCTAATTCTGAATTAACAAATTTTCTGTTGCGACGTAATTAAATCAAATTTAATTAAATAATTGTGCCTAGCAAAATTACTATTCACGTCGCTAGCGAATTAATTCTAAATTAACTCGTTCGCCCGAATTAAAATCTAATTTTAATTCTGTTGGACAATTATGACCCATAGCGTCACTATTTGTACAGATCATGGTGTTGTTGTACAAATTAACTATGTGACAAAGGAGATTGCACTCTTATCATTTTTTATTAGATCACCAAGATAAATAAATGATAGGAGGTCCTTGTGATTTGTTCCTGGATTGAGAATGATATGAGACGGTATCAATCCACGAATGATAAATCATTAAATATCCCTAGTCAGAGTATTATCGAGATTAGACATCGATAAATACGTAAAAGACTAGTATTACACTTGTGCACGTTGTGAGGGCACATAGGCATAGTTCTCATATATTTGAGTATAGGATACTCATGCAGTGTAATAGGAGGTTTTTTTTTACTGATGGTATGGGAAACAGCTTCGCTCTGGATAGACCACCTCGAAATTCCATTGGTAGTATGACTATGTGTCTATGGAAGTCTGAAATCAGGGTAGATGTATTTGGTTTTAACCTGAGACTTGCACCGCTAATACTTGCGACAATCAATATACTTTGGTTGCGGTCGTCCAATACTTTAACAGGTTCTGTGTATGCCAATGCTGGGTATATTAAGAATCGTATTGTATTGGGTGTGATGTCGAGATGGAAGTATCACTCCAGTCATAGTGGAGATGATGGTCACATAGGATACGAAACTCGTTCTCTTATATGCTCAAGCTATCTGGATATTATGACTAGGTCATGTTTATCCGATTATAGAGACTAGTTACCAGAGATCCCACATTAACTTCGTACGGGGCAGACACAATTCCAGCCCCACGCCTAGCACGTGATCATCTGATACTGGATCGACATACGCAATACCACGTATACTACGCCTGATATAGATCGCTTATTCCTGTAAGCATGTTTCTGGAGAATTGGGTAGGCATGGTGCTTTGCTAGAAGCCAACCTTGTCTTGTGAATCGGTAAAACATAGTACTAGGTACTTACGTGTTCGGATAGTCCGAAGACCCGATTTACTGCCAATATATCTAGGGATCTCATGGGTCGCTTCCCGAAGATTCACCGATGATGTATGACTCGCACTTTAATTAATCTGGGATTAATTTAATAAGAGCGAAAATTAATTTGGGATTAATTGCAGAGATATCTTGTCTAGGATAAAATATCAATTAAAGAGAGATAACGATTAATTTGGAATTAATTGATTAATTAATATATTCAATATATTAAACGAAATTGGATTTCGACGCAGAATTAAAATTAGATTTTAATTCGGGCGAACGAGTTAATTTAGAATTAATTCGTTAGCGACGTGAATAGTGATTTCGCTAGGCGTAATCGTTTAATTGTGTCGCAACGGAAAATTCATTAATTTGGAATTAGCGAACCCGAGCCCGGGATTGTTTGCGAGCGCATTCGCATTTCTAATTCGAGTGCGGCACATAAGTCAAATCAAGCGTCAAATCATTAGTCACATCAAGCGTTAAATCACATGTCACTTTGAGTGATGTGACAATTGATTGATTGATTGATTGATGTTAGTTGATGTGAGATGATGCAATCATTTAATGCTTGACTTTTTGAAATTGTAAAATGGTAAATGGTTAATTGATTTTGGAAATAAATAAACCTATTACACATTTTCATTTCTCTCTCATTGGTTCACGCAATTTTGGAGCCAAAAACTCCTCTCTCTCTCTCACGACTTCTTCTTCTCTCTTTGCCTTGGAGGCAAAATTTTTCTTTACTGGTTTTGTAAAAACCGTGAGTCTTGGAGAAGAGATTGATGATTTTGTGGTAAGATCAAAGGTGCTAGCACACACATTGAGTTATCCTAAGGTGATAGGGAAGTGATTTCGTGAGCATGGAATCACCATCATCAAGAGCTTGGAGCTTGGAGCTTTTATGGAGTCCATGGCTGAATATCTTGGAAGACCACACAGCCCACTGCCGAATGACTTCTTGGAGGAGGCAGTTCGTTTTTGTCTTCAACCGCATCGACTCAACCGTTCATTGTGAGTATTCTGCACCACCTTTGAATGTATTCACACTTTTTTCTTGCTTGATTAATGATCTTGGGAAGCTTATAAAACTCCAACAATGGTATCTTGAGCTATTTTGAGCATGAAACTAGTTTAGGGTTTAAAATTGGGTAAAACGAATTTGGGCATGATTTAATGAAATTGGATGAATTAGTATGCTTAAATGTGTTTTAATTGAAGATTAATTGGATTAATTTCAAGAAAAATGGTTTGGATCAATTTTCCCCAAATTTTCTAGCTTGGCCGAAAATATGACGATCCCTAATTGTCTTGGATTTTGATTTTTTGATTCATTGGATGTGTTGGAAATTATTTGGGGATATTGATTTAATGTTGAATTGAATTTGATTTGGGCATAAAATTTCCCCTTGGCCGAGACATATATGCATGTAAATTGGGTTTGATTTTTGATGAAATGTGTTGGACATGTTTTGTTGTTGATGAGCATGATTAATTGAACAAATTTGGTGTTTTGGAAATATTGATTTGGGTAATTAATAATGTTATACACTTTAGGTAATTTAATTGAGAAATTTGGAATTTTTTGAATTAAATTATTTAGGCCTAAATTGGATTTGGGCTTGTAATGTTGTTAATGGGCTTATTGTGCTTTGTTGTACAAAGTTGGGTTTAGGCAAAATTGGTTGAATCCAATTGGGCCCACAACCGCTTCCATAAAGCCCAAATGCAACTTAATGGACCTTTAAAGTTTAATTGGGCCTAATAGGCCAAAATTGATTTCTGGGCTTATGGGGTAACTCCCGGATTGGACTTTGGTTGTTGGGTTCGACCCGAGTTGACCAAAAGTCCACGCCTTAAGAAATTAATTAAAAGCCCATTGGACTTTAATTAAATAAATGTTGGACGTTAATCGGGCTTTGAGACCCGTTGCGATTAAATTTGGAATTTAAGTCGTAAAATGTTTATTATTAAAGTGTGATATTTAATTTGGAATTAAATAGTGAATTAGAATTAAATACAAATTGAATTGGATTTAATTATGTAGTTTAATTTAATTCGAGAATTCGTACTTTGAGTACTTATTCGCAAAACGAGTTTGACTCGCGCAAAATCAAATCATTGTTTGAACATTGGATGGTCACTAATTATCAGATTAATTAATTTGATTAGATTGATTGATAACATGCTTGTGTGAAAACATGATTGCGATGCATGAATAATGTATATCGGATGGATATTAAATGGGTCGGGCAATTTTAGAAATTGTTGTAATAAATTTGATTTATTAATTGGACCTGCGTGTCCAGCCTTATCACCTTCATACTCTTTGTATTCTCTTCTCACATATTCCCCTCAATGTAAATGAGGTTTCTTTAGAAGTGTAGTGTAACAGGTAGAAGTAAATACATGTGCTAGCGGAGAGAGAAATGGAGAGATTTGATCTAGGATCAATGTAAAGTATCCATCCGCATATCATTATTACTTTATTCATATGCGCTTTATTATGTGTTTAGAATGCATGTTTAAGGGTGTGTGATGATGAGACCTTAACAAAGATAATAAATTGGTTGCCAATTTGCACTCGAAAAACCCTCGCAAAATATTAAGCGTCTTTCCTTCCATTGAGTGATTCTCACTCAAGATCCGAGACTGGCATTGGTTTGTTGGCAAAAGTCAAGGCCTTTTTCCGTCGAGGATGTGTTTGAATCACGAGAGCTTTGTTCCATATCAGTGTCTTGTCCAAGTTGTGGTTTTTTGGCCAAAGTCAAGACCACTTCTTGTCCATCGACATTGATTACGAAGCTTTCCATGGTCAATGGGTCGCGCTTGACTGGAATCACTAAATTTGTTGTGCCAAAGCCAAGGCTTAGTTGATTCAGAGGAAAACGGTTAGGCAATATATTGGATATATTGGCATATATATGATATATGTTTCAGACTTGGATGTCCCCCTACCGGATCTAGGAATTGGATTGGATCCAATCGATCTTAGAGATCTACCTGGTTAATTATCATACAATTTGTTGGCCAAAGTCAAGATTGTGTGATATTTAACGGGATCCTAGCCCACTAGGAAACACGGTTTCCCGAGTACTCGACAGAGGGTTA
Source organism: Zanthoxylum bungeanum (assembly GCA_019454045.1). Lineage (NCBI taxonomy): Eukaryota > Viridiplantae > Streptophyta > Magnoliopsida > Sapindales > Rutaceae > Zanthoxylum > Zanthoxylum bungeanum. The sequence goes on from SKCR01012874.1 coordinate 35,864, forward strand.
GAGGCTCGCCGAAAAATAGTGGGAGGCAAGAAATGAATTTGCAATATTCGTTTAATTACTTGCCATACGTGCTCAAACAAATATCATTCTTCAAATAAATTAAATGATAGTTGGACTATATTCAAACAATTTAATTTATAGTTGATTAAATAGTTGGACTATTATAATCATTATAATAAATAGTACCGAAATCGTTGATTAAATAGTTGGACTATTAAAATCAAGATAAAATTGAAAGATTGACATTTAAAACATAATCCTAGGGAAAATGTATTTAAATGATTTAATTTTCAAATTGGGAATAAATTTCAGGATGGTCCTGGAAACTAATAAATTACTTTATTTGATAAAATAACATATTATGCCTAAGCCCGGAGTTAAGCAAATAGTCGAGAATAATCTTTGGAAGATTTATGTAATGATAATTTTAGTGCTTAATCCATTAAGCTTGTCGCAGTAGACTCCTTAATTTCTTTGTCAGAACTAAGGGTTAGATCCTTAAAGTATGATAATGAAATTGAAGGATCTTCAAAGAATCTATCCTTAGAATCTTAAAAGTACTAAATTGCAATAATAACTCTTGGAGAGTTAATGACTATTCTCAAGGAGATAAAAGTCAAAGTTTGCAATTAGGCAAGCAGCGCAAGGCGCACCTTACTTCGATATTCTAGAAGGCCAAGGCTTGGCCAAAGGCTTCTGGAGTGTTGAAACTGGCAAAGGCAAAATCATTATAATCTTCTGAGAAGATAAAGGACATATCCCAAAATGTCTGCCTAAATGTGGCAAACGGGATCGCGGAAGCGTGACTGCCGTTTGGACAAGGCAGACATGAAGGAATTGAAGACGAGCAAGGCTCTGACATCAAATATGTTTGTCATATTATGTTCAATACTAGTATTAAATTTGGATTTTAAAATACTTAGTGTGATATATCAGAATCTGCTATGAGCAGGATACTGACTTCCATAGAGATTTATCTGCGAATTGGAAACGGGACGAAAATCGTTGTTTCAACCGTAGATACCTATTTTAGGAAATACCCTCGGGTTTTGTACCTAAATTTGGAAACTGTTATAATGTAACTAGTTTGACTACAAACATTATCTTTATATCAGTGTTTAAACCGCTGCGAGTGAACCTTTATATTCTAGAACACTAAAGTGTTTTATTATATAAAGATGATATTGAGATAAACACATTAGATGTGAATAACATAATTTATATTTTGAATATAAATAAATCTCAAATATATAACATGACAAACAAATAGCTCAAACTGATTTGATCAGAAGAAACATATTGTGGCATTGTTGTCTGGGACACAATCAAACAAGAATCGTATATCCACACTTTTGAAGAGTGGATACTAGGACAAATTTGATTCCATTCAAATAAAGTCTACGAATCTAATTTATTGCGCAAAGTGCCTAAAACACTATTTACTTGGTAAAAGTGTAAATGTCACAGATCTGTTAGCCCTAGTTCATAGTGAAGCAAGTGGGCCCATGTCTAGCTAGACTAGAGGAAGATATGAATATTTCGTGAACTTTACGGATGTAGCATCTCGTTATGGTTATGTGTTTCTTTTGAAACACAAATCAGAAACTTTTAAAGTTTCGACACGAAATAGACAAACAGATCGGCTAAAGTATTAAACTGTCACGGTAAGACCGTAATGAAAATACTTAAAGCAGTAAGTTTCTAATATACATGAAAGAGTATAGTATTCTTTCAATAAGGACTCCTCCCGGAACACGTCAATTTGACGGTGTGTCCGAACTGAGTAACCGAATTTTGTTGGACATGATAAGGTTAATCATGAGTCGCTCTGAGCTACCATTTCCTTCAATGGATAAGCATAAACAGTGCAATACTTATTTTGAATAAGGTTCCATAAAATCTTTTTGACAGATTTCATATTAGATATAAATGGGAAAGAAACCGGGCTTCTCATTCTTGATAATTTGGGTATGCTAGGCATGTGTTTGGATGATACCAAACTAAAACCCAAATTGGATAAGTGCCAATTGTAGGTAATCCTAGGGATACCAAAGTATAATACTTATACAACTCACGAGAGAACAATTAGATTGTTGCTCACCATGCGGTTTTCCTAAGAGAAACACCGATATGCAGTGGTAAGTGGGAGGATAGTAAAACTCGATGAAAATCGGAGAAATACTATTCAAGGCACCGATTCCTAATGGAACATAAATAGTTCATCACTGATGGAACTATTACCAGTAACCTTCGAATACACAAGAACCGCGTAAGTCGGAGAGAGTCAGAAAATAACCTGGGGTATGAGTTTCTGATCTCACCTCGAAAAGATGTCTATCTTTAGAGGTATACCAACTGACTACGTATGAGGAAGTGATACAAGGTATCGACTTCCTATTATGGCATAGTGCCATATAATCTTAAATGGATTCCATGTAAATCAACTATGTTTGGACACTAGTTGATGTACCGCAAGGCATTGTGCCTATTGGTACTATAAGTCTTCTAGGAAGACATACATGGATGGCAACAAACCAACGTATAAAGCTAGGCTTTTAGCGGAAAGGTATCGTTATCAACATTATGTTGATTTCGATTCAACCTTTTAACTGTTGCCATGGTAAATCCATTTGGATAATGCTTGCTAAAGCTGCATGTTTCATTTATGAAACAAGACAGCTGAACGGGAAAATCTCTTTCCTGAAAAGGAAACCTTTTAGAGGATGTTTACAACATCCTGACGGTTTTGTCGTACCAAAACTAGCAAACAAGGTTTGCAGGTTATTCGATCCATGTTTGGATTGAAGCAAGCATAGGTTCTTAGAATTATCGTTTTGATGTAATTATAATACTTTATGATTTAATTCAAAACGAAATGATTCTTGTGTATATAAGAGGGTTAGTGGGAGCGCACTGACAGTGGTTGTCTTATAAATAATGAAAATATATCATTTCTTAGAAATGATATTCCCATAATCACAACCGGTGAAAGCTTGGCTTTCGAGAAAACTCTCCGAGAAATTATACATTGAAAAATATACGCGACCTGGTGTCTCATACGCTTGGAGCATATGGATTCACAAATAGGCCAATCCGAGCGATAGTCACTGGATTAAAGTTAAGAACATACTTAGTAACTTAGAGAACTAAGGATGCTGTCTTAATCTGTGGAGAATGAGAACTTGAAGTGACTGGGATCACTACTGCAAGTTTCCTAAACCGATAAAACGACTATAAGTCACAAACGGTATTATAAAGTTTGAATAACGGTACTATAAAGCTGGAAATCTTCCAAGCAAGATACTGTTACAGAATAAACAACAAATGCGGGTTATTGCTGCAGCTGAGGCGGCAATAGAAGCCATTTGGGTCGATAACAAATCTAATTTGATTAGATATAATTATGTTAGCTGCTGAGCTAGGCGTCAGCACAGGCTAAAGAATTAATGGTCTCATCAATGATCCAGATACATACTTCGACTATTCATCTGCTTCGTTCAGATCATACATCGTGGCGATGTGATGATCGTATAAATCGCATCAGACGATAATCATGAAAATCCGCTGACGAAATACTTTCCTCAGCAGTTTGAGCCAACGGTACATAGTTCGGGTGTAAGATACTCGAGTGACTGGCTATAGGCCAAGTGGGAGATTGTTGTTGTACAAATTAACTATGTGACAAAGGAGATTGCACTATTATCATTTGTGATTAGATCACCAAGATATATAAATGATAGGAGGTCTCTGTGATTTGTTCCTGGATTGAGAATGATATCAGACAGTATCAATCCACGAAGGATAAATCATTAAATATCCCTAGTCAGAGTATTATCGAGATTGGACATCGATAAATACGTAAAAGACTAGTATTACACATTACACTTGTGAGCGTTGTGAGGGCACAACAATATAGTTCTCATATATTTGAGTATAGGATACTCATGCAAGTGTAATAGGAGGTTGTGTTTTACCGATGGTACGGGAAACAGCTTCGCTCTGGATATACCCCCTCGGAATTCCATTGGTAGTATGACTATGTGTCTACGGAAGTCCAAAATCAGGGTAGGAGTATTTGGTCTTAACCTGAGACTTGTACCGCTAATACTTGCGACAATCAATATATTTTGGTTGCGGTCGTCCAAGACTTTAACAAGTTCTGTGTACGCCAATGCTGGGTATATTAAGAATCGTAGTGTATTGGGTGTGATGTCAAGATGGAAGTATCACTCCAGTCATAGTGGAGATGATGGTCACATAGGATACGAAACTCGTTCTCTTATATGCTCAAGCTATCGGGATATTATGACTAGGTCATGTTTATCCGATTATAGAGACTAGTTACCAGAGATCCCACAAGTGATTCGTACGGGGCAGAAACAATTCCAGCCCCACGCCTAGCACGTGATCATCCGATACTGGATCGACATACGCAATACCACGTATACTACGCCTGATATAGATCGCTTATTCCTGTAAGCATCTTTCTGGAGAATTGGGTAGGCATGGTGCTTTGCTAGAAGCCAACCTTGTCTTGTGAATCGGTATATTTTGTCTGGGATTAAATATCAATTAAAGAGAGATAACGATTAATTTGGAATTAATCGATTAATTAATATATTCGATATATTAAACGAAATTGGATTTCGACACGGAATTAAAATTAGATTTTAATTCGGGCGAACGAGTTAATTTAGAATTAATTCGTTAGCGACGTGAATAGTGATTTCGCTAGGCGTAATCGTTTAATTGCGTCGCAACGGAAAATTCCTTAATTTGGAATTAGCGAACCCGAGCCCGGGATTGTTTGCGAGCGCATTCGCATTTTGAATTCGAGTCCGGCACGTAAGTCAAATCAAGCGTCAAATCATTAGTCACATCAAGCATTAAATCACATGTCACTTTGAGTGATGTGACAATTGATTGATTGATTGATGTGAGTTGATGTGAGATGATGCAAGCATTTAATGCTTGACTTTTTGAAATTGTAAAATGGTAAATGGTTAATTGATTTTGGAAATAAATAAACCTATTACACATTTTCATTTCTCTCTCCTTGGTTCACGTAATTTTGGAGCCAAAAACTCCTATCTCTCTCACACGACTTCTTCTTCTCTCTTTGCCTTGGAGGCAAAATTTTTCTTCACTGGTTTTGTAAAAACCGTGAGTCTTAGAGAATAGATTGATGATTTTGTGGCAAGATCAAAGGTGCTAGCACACACATTGAGTTATCCTAAGGTGATAGGGAAGTGATTTCAAGAGCATGGAATCACCATCATCCAGAGCTTGGAGCTTGGAGCTTTAATGGAGTCCTTGGCCGAATTTCTTGGAAGACCACACAGCCCACTGCCGAATGACTTCTTGGAGGAGGCAGTTCGTTTTTGTCTTCAACCGCATCGACTCAACAGTTCATTGTGAGTATTCCGCACCTCTTTTGAATGTATTCACACTTGTTTCTTGCTTGATTAATGATCTTGGGAAGATTATAAAACTCCAACAAATTCCGCGTTAAAATCTAATTTCGTATAATATATCGAATACATTATTTTATCGATTAATTCCAAATTAATTGTTCTCTCTCTTTAAATAATATTTTATCCCAGATAAAATATCTCTGTAATTAATCCCAGATTAATTTTCTCTCTCTAATAATTAATCCTAGATTAATAATGTGCGGGTCATACATCATCAGTGAATCTTCGGGAAGCGACCCATGAGATCCCCAGATATGTTGGCAGTAAATCCGGTCGTTGGATTATCCGAACACGTATGTACCTAGTACTACGTTTTTACCGATTTACAAGACATGGTTGGCTTCTAGCAAAACACCGTGCCTACCCAATTCTCCAGAAATATTCTTAAAGGAATATGTAATCATTATCAGGCGTAGTATACGTAGTATTGCATATTTCGATCCAGTATCGGATGTCACGTGCTAGGCCTGGTGCTGGAATTGTGTCTGCCCCGTACGAAGCACATATCATATCTCTGGTAACTAGTCTCTTTAATCGGATAATCAATGCCTAGTCATAGTATCCCGATGACTGCAGCACATAAGAGCATCAGTTCCGTATCCTACGTGATCATCATCTCCACTATGACTGGAGTGATACTTCCTTTTTGACATCACACCCAATACACTACGATTCTCAATATACCTTAATAAAGCATCCTTAGTTCATCTAAGATACTTAAGAATGTTTTAACATCAATCCAGTGACTATCACTTGGATTTGCCTGATTGTGACTCCATATTGTAGGCATTGCATTTTTGCATATTAGCCCGATGATGAGTCTCGTATGGAGACACTACTTCTTTAGTTGTGAAAGCCACGGGAAACGGACGTTGGAAGGGTAAAGTTGGAAATTAGCATTTTGTCAGATTTAACTCGCTTGTTTCGCTTCGGGTTCGCTTGTTGGACCTCTGTTTTTAAATACCCCAAACCCAATCCAAAATAATTAAAACATTTAAAATGCATGTCACAAATTAAATTAAAACCAATTAAATTAAATTAAATTAAATTAAATCACATTCACAAATTAAATTAAACTTAAATTAAATTAAATTAAAACACATGTCACAAATTAAATCACCTTCCTAAATTAAATTAAATCTTTTTCCTAAAATACATAAATCACTTCCCCAAATCAAATGATTTCCTTATCACATACTAAATTAAAAGATATCCCCTTTAAACACACAAATTTTATTCCTTCTCCAACAAGGTAAACCCCCTCCCTTGGCCAATAAAAAGAACCCTTAACCCACACATTCAACCCTGGCTCATTCTCACGAAAAACACAAAAAGAAATAATAAACCCTAAACTCTCTGATTACACTCTCGGCAACCCCACCTTATTCCTTCTCCATTCACGCACCAACCCATAGCCCTTCACACGCCTAGCTTGCCTTCACGCCCTATACACACATGCCTAGCCTACCAACAACGCCCACTGCCTTCACGCAAGCAGCAGACCAAGAATGTTCTAGCCCACGCACAAGACTGCAAGCCAATTCACGGCAACACAATCTGCTCCCTTCCACGCACCCAAAAAGCCCCCACTAGCTGTCCTTCATCTCGACATCTGCCTGCAGTCCATGTAGCCAGCACACGCCACTTGCTTCCCTTCAACACACAACTTCACGCACACAAAGACCCTCACCAATCTGCCTCTTCAACACGCCTAAAGACCACAACATAACCAGCCCCATCACGCCAAAAAGCCACTCACAACAAACTGCCCCTTGCCCCTTCCCTTTTGTGGTATATAGGATGGAAACCAGGACGTAAATTCTGTAGCCGAATCCGAATGGATGGTAGTGCGGTTTGTACTCGGGATACAATGCCACGTACCACTTAAGAGACACGTATTTCGTCTCATCCAAACTTGTATTTGAGCATGATATAGTTTGTAGGTTATTTGTTTATTATTTAAAGCATGATTTAACCTAGTTTATAATTTATTTTCAAAGCATGATTACGTTGTTTTACGCATGACATTTTGTTTAGTTAATGTTTATGTTTAAATAGTTAGTTGTCTATTTGTGTTTAATGGTTCAACATGCTCGTTGTGTGATATTATATGTTTTCCGTTTAATGACTTACTTTCCAAGCATGCAAACTTAGATTAGGAGTTCCTTTTATGAATGCATATTAGACCTAATTCATTCTTGAGCATATACATTGAGTAGATTCAGTTAGTTTATTACACAAATCATATCATCACAAGTGACAAAAGTAAGGGACCATTCCGAACCCAACGGTTTGAGGTCTTCCCTTGCGAGGGGTGAGTGCGGCCTTAAACTATTTTCCCGGGTCACACCGGGTGGCGACTCCATGTTATTTGTCCGGTTTAGTTCCCCCGCGGACTATTCCGTACTCCTAACTAGGCCGCGAGCCTAGAACAGCGTCGTCAAGTTCTGTGTCCTACACATATGCTCAAAACATATGAGACACCAGGTCGCGTACATTTATTTCAATATAAGAGTTCTCGGAGAGTGCCAAAAACTTTTAGATCTATCCTAGTAGATCTTTATTCCTAGAATAAAGGTTGTCTCTCCAAAGAATTCTACGGAGAATTATTCATGAAAGCCAAGCTTTCACCGACTGTATTATGGGAATATCATTTCCAAGAAATGACATATCATCATTTTTTGGACAATCACTGTCAGTGCGCTCCCACTAACCTTTTTATATACACAAGAATCATTTCGTTTTGAATTAAATCATATACCATTATGATTACATCAAAACGATAATTCCAAGAACACAATGTTTGCTTCAATCCATAAATGGATCGAATTAACTTGCAAACCTTGTTTGCTCGTTTTGGTACGACAAAACTGTTAGGATGTTGTAAACATCCTCCGAAAGGTTTCCATTTAAGGAAAGCGAATTTGACGTTCAGCTACCATATTTCATAAATGAAACATGCAGCATTGGCAAGCATTATCCAAATGGATTTAACCATGGCAACGAGTAAAATGTTTCGTCGTAATCGACACAATGTTGATAACGATACATTTTCGCTACAAGCCCAGCTTAGTACGTTGGTATGTTGCCTTCCATGTATGTCTTCCTTGAAGACTTATTTGGTACCAATAGGCACAATACCTTCCGGTACAACAATCAGTGTCTAAACTTGGTTGGTATACATGGAATCCATTTCGGACTTCATGGAACTTTGCCATGATAGGGAGTCGATACCTTGTATCACTTCCTCATACGTAGTCAGTTCGTATTCCTCAATAAGATTGACATCATTACGAGGTGAGATCAGAAACCCATACCTCCTAGGTTGTTTTCTGACTCTCTCTGACTTGCGCGGTTCTTGTGTAATCAAAGATTATTGGTATAGTTTCATCCTTGATGAACTATTTGTGTTCCATTAAGGAATCAGTGCCTGGAATAGTATTACTCCGATTTTCATTGAGTTTTACTTTCCTCCCACTTACCACTGCATATCGGTATTCCTCTTAAGAAAACCGCAAGCAACAATTAAATTGTTCTCATGTGAGTTGTATAAGTACTATACTTTAGTTACCCTAGGATAACCCACAAATTAGGCACTTATCCGATTTGGGTTCTAGTTTGGTATTATCCAAATATATGCCAAGCATTCCCAAATTTTCAGGAATGAGAAAAACCAGTTTCTTTCCTGTTTATATCTAATATGAAGTATGTCTAACAGATTTTTATGGAACCTTAATCAAAATACGTTTTGCACTGATTAATACGTATCCTTTGAAGGAAATGGTAGCTCAGAGCGAATCATGATTAACCTTATAATGTCCAACAAAATTTGGTTTCTCTGTTCGGACACACCGTTAAATTGACGTGTTCCGGGTGGAGTACTCATTGAAAGAATACTATACGCTTTCAAGTATTTGAGAAACTTATTGCTTAAGTATTTTCTATCATGGTCTAACCGTGACGGTTTTAATACTTTAGCCGGTCTGTCTGTCTACTTCGTGTCGAAACTCTTTGAATTCATCAAAAGTTTCCGATTCGTGTTTCACAAAAAACACATAACCATAACGTGATGCCACATCCGTAAAGGTTTCAAAGTATTCATATCCACGTCTAGCCTAGCTAAACATGGGCCCACTTACGTCACTATGAACGAGGGCTAACAGATCGGTGGCATTTGCACTTTTACCAAGTAAAAAGTATTTCAAGCACTTTTCCTAATAAACTAGATTCGTAGACATCATTTGAATAGAATCAAATATGTCCTAGTATCCACTCTTCGAAAGTGTGTATATAAGAGTCTTGTTAATTGTGTCCCAGACAACAATGCCACAAATAAGTCTCATCTAATTAAATCAGTTTGAGCTATTTGTTTGTCTTGTTATACGTTTGAGATTTATTTATATTCAAAATATAAATACTGTTATTTACATCTAATGTGTTTATCTCAATATCATCTTTATAAAATAAAACACTTTAGTGTTCTAGAATATAAAGGTATACCCGCAACGGGTTAAACCCTGATATAGAGATAATGTTTCTAGTCAAACTAGTTACATTCTAACAGTTTCCTAATTTAAGTACATACCCGAAGGGTAGTTCCTAAACTTAGGTTTCTACGGTTAAAACAGCGACTGTCGTCCCGTTTCCGACTCACAGATAAATCTCAATTAAAGTCAGTATCCTGCTTTTCAGCAGATTCTGTACACCAGTACGTATATTAATGTACCACATCCAGTATCTAAAATCCAATTTTAATACTAGTAGTGAACATGTTGATGACAAACATATTTGAAGTCGGATCCTTGCCCGTCTTCAATTCCTTCATGTCTGCCTTGTCCATATGGCAGTCACGCTTCCAGTGACCCCGTTTGCCACAATTTAGGCAGAAATTTTGGGATATGTCCTATGTCTTCCCAGAAGATTATAATGATTTTGCCTTTGCCCGTTTTTCCACACCCCAGAAGCCTTTGGCCAAGCCTTGGCCTTCTGGGATGTCGAAGTAAGATGCGCCTTGCGCTTCTTGCCTTATTGCAAACTCTGGCTTTGTCTCCTTGAGTATAGCCATTAACTCTCCAAGAGTTTTCTATTGCAATTGGTACTTCTAAGATCTAAGGATAGATCTATGAAGATCCTTAAATTTCAATATCATACTATAAAGATCTAATCCTTAGTTCTGACTAAGAAATTAAGGAGTCTTTGCGGCTAGCATAACGAATTAAGCACTAAAGTTATCATCACATGAATATTCCAAATATCATGTTCTACTATTTGCTCAACTCCGGGCTTAGGCTCGAGACGTCACTATATCAAATAAAGTAACTTCTCGATCCCTGGGACTATCCTGAGATTTTATTCCCAATCTGAAAATTAAAGCCGTTTAAAAAACATTTTCTCCCAAGATTATGTTTTAAACGCTAATCTTTCATTTATCTTGATTCCAATAGTCTAACAATCAAATCAACGATTTTAGGTACTATTTATTATAATGATTACTATAGTCTAACTATATAATCAACTATAATTTAATTGGTTTTAAATTCAAATATATTGATTACTATAATCCAATTATATAATCAACTATAATTGAAGTAGTTTGAATACAGTCCAACTTTTTAATTAAAACAACGATTAAATATTAGTCCAACTAATATATTAATTTGATGACGAAAAATTTGAAATGAGAGCGAATTGGCAAGTAACTAAATGAATATTGCAAATTTAATACTTTTCCCCCACTATTTTTCGGCGAGCCTCTAACCCTCTATTGAGTACTCGGGAAACCTTGTTTCCTAGTGGGCTAGGATCCCGTTAAATAACACACAATCTTGACTTTGGCCAACAAATTGTATGATAATTAACTAGGTATATCTCTAAGATCAATTGGATCTTATCCAATTCCTAGATCCAGTAGGTGGACATCCGAGTCCGAAACATATATCTTATATATGCCAATATATCCAATATATTGCCTAACCTTTTTCCTCTGAATCAACTAAGCCTTGGCTTTGGCACAACAAACTTAATGATCACAGTTAAGCGGGACCCATTGACCTTGGAAAGCTTCGTAATCGATGTCGATGGACAAGAAGTGATCTTGACTTTGGCCAAAAAATCACAACTTGGACAAGACACCGATATGGAACAAAGCATTCATGATTCAAACACATCCGCGACGGACAAAGGCCTTGACTTTGGCCAAAAAACCAGTGCCAATCTTGGATCTTGAGTAAGAATCACTCAATGGAAGGAAAAACGCTTAATATGTGATGAGGGCTTTTCGCGTAATTGGAAATAAATTAATTATCTCTGTTAAGGTCTCATCATCATACACCCTTAAACATGCATTCAAAAAACATAATAAGGCGCGTATAAATAAAATAATAATGATATGCGGATGGATACTTAACACATTGTTCCTAGAAAAATCTCTCCATTTCCACTCTCCCGCTAGCACAAATATAACTTCTACCCGATTACATAACACTTCTAAAGAAACCTCATTTACATTGAGGGGAATAGGTGAGAAGAGAAATACAAAGAGTCAAGAGGTAATAGGTTGGACACGCAGGTCCAATTTAATAAATTCTAAATTTATACAACAATTTCCAAAACTGCCCTCACCCATCTAATATCCATCCGATATACATTATTCATACATCACATCCATGTATTCACACAAAGCATGTTATCAATCAATCTAATCCAATTAATTAATCTGAAATTAATGACCATCTAATGTTCAAACAACGATTTGATTTTGCGCGAGTTAAACTCGTTTTACGAATAAGTACTCAAAGTACGAATTCTTGAATTATATTAAACTACAGTATTAAATCCAATTTAATTTGTATTTAATACTAATTCTATATTTAATTCTAAATTAAATAATTACACTTTTTAATGTGCCTTTACGACTTAGATTCCAAATCTAATCGTTAGGGGTTCAAAGCTCAATTAACATCCAATGTCGATTTAATTAAAGTCCAATGGGCTTTCAATTAATTTCATAAGGCATGGACTTTGGTCAATATGGGTCAAACCCAAATACCAAAGCCCATTTAAGGAATCACCCTTATTTGCCAAGAAACCAATTTAAGCCCATTAGGCCCAATTAAAATTAAAGGTCCATTTAGTTATATTTGGACTTTATGGATATGGTTCTGGGCCCAATTGGATCCAACCAATTAGCCTAAACCAAACTTGGCCCAACCAATCCCATTAAGCCCAAATACAACTTTACAAGCCCAATTAATTTAAATCACAAAATTCCAAATTTCACAATTAAATTAATCTATGTGTATAGCCATAATTAATTACTCAAATTAATATTTCCAAAACACCAATTTACACAATTAATTATGCTTATTGTCATCAACACATGCTTCAAAGTCACAGCAATTAGGGTTTATTGTCCAATTTCTATTTTAATCCAATTAAATCATAAATCAACAATTCCCAAGTCTTTCAAACTCATCCAATGATTCAAAAAACAAAAATCACCATGACATTTAGGGCACACACTATTCGACAAGCCAATGATTTGGGGAAAAAATGATCCAATCCAATTTTCATCAAATTGATCATACATAACACCATGTTATCAACATTCAAGCATACATCAACAATCAATTTCATCAAAACATGCTCAAATCATTTTTACCCAAATTTTACCCTAATCAAATTTCATGCTTAAATCATGGCTCTGATACCATTGTTGGATTTCTAAGGTCAAACCAAGATCGATTTAAGCGTAAAACATGTGAATACAACAAAGACGTATGGCGGAATAATACTTACAATGATCGGATTTGCGATGCGAGGAACAACAAAACTTTTCCTCCTCCATGGAAGCTTTCGGCCAACCCCAAAATTTGTGCTCCAAGTTTTCGGTCATGCCCCATTTGATTGCTCCAAGCTCCAAGATTTTGTTTTGAGATTCCATGCTCAAGGGTTTGTTTCCCTATCACCTTTGGATGACTCATTTGGTGTGCTAGCACTCTTGAAATTTTGCCACAAAATTTCTATTTCCATTTGATGAGTTTCGGCCGAGCCAAAATCTTTGAGAGGGAGAGAATTTCGATCAAGAAGGAAGAAGAAGAGAGAGAGAGGAAGTTGTAAATTGTATATGGTATTTGATTTTCAAAAAATAAAATAACCATTTACCAAATCTCATTTTCCAAGAAAATGGTACAAGGCTTTAAAAGCCTTTCAACTATACCCATCACTGATGAATAGTGACTGGTTGTCAATCACTTAAAGTGACAAGACATCCATCACTTGAATGACAAGTGATGTGACGCGTGATATGACTTATGGGCCGCACTTGAATTCGAAATACGAGTGGGCCCGCAAACACTCCCGGGCTCAGGTTCGCTAATTTCGAATCAATGAATTTTCTGTTGCGACGTAATTAAATCAAATTTAATTAAATAATTGTGCCTAGCAAAATTACTATTCACGTCGCTACCGAATTAATTCTAAATTAACTCGTTCGCCCGAATTAAAATCTAATTTTAATTCTGCGTCGAAATCTAATTTCGTATAATATATAAAATACATTATTTTATCGATTAATTCCAAATTAATTGTTCTCTCTCTTTAAATAATATTTTATCCCAGATAAAATATCTCTGTAATTAATCCCAGATTAATTTTCTCTCTCTAATAATTAATCCCAGATTAATAATGTGCGAGTCATACGTCATCGGTGAATCTTCGGGAAGTGACCCATGAGATCCCCGGATATGTTGGCAGTAAATCCGGTCGTCGGACTATCCGAACACGTACGTACCTAGTACTACGTTTTTACCGATTTATAAGACATGGTTGGCTTCTAGCAAAACACCGTGCCTACCAAATTCTCCAGAAATATTCTTAAAAAAATATGTAATCTTTATCAGGCGTAGTATACATAGTATTGCGTATTTCGATCCAGTATTGGATGTCACGTGCTAGGCCTGGGGCTGGAATTGTGTCTTCCCCGTACGAAGCACATATCGGATCTCTGGTAACTAATCTCTTTAATCGGATAATCATGACCTAGTCATATTATCCCGATGAATGCAGTACATAAGAGCACCAGTTCCGTATCCTACGTGATCATCATCTCCACTATGACTAGAGTGATACTTCCGTCATGACATCACACCCAATACACTACGATTCTCAATATACCCAGAAGAGGCGTACACAGAACCTGTTAAAGCCCTGGATGACCAAAACCAAAGTATATTGATTGTCGTAAGTATTAGCGGTGCAAGTCTCAGGTTAAGACCAAATACACCTACCCTGATTCGGACTTCCATAGACACATAGTCATACTACCAATGGAATTTCGAGGGGTCTATCCAGAGCAAAGTTGTTTCCATACCATCTGTAAACACAACCTCCTATTACACTTGCATGAGTATCCAATACCCAAATATATGAGAACTATGTCGTTATGCTCCCACAACGCGCACAAGTGTAATACTAGTCTTTTACGCATTATCGATGTCCAATCTCGATAATACTCCTATTACACTTACATGAGTATCCAATACCCAAATAGTGATGCTATGGGTCATAATTGTCCAACTATAAACTCATTAGGTAGACCTCCAAGGTAAATCACTTCATGTGACTCCTAGTTTGGTCCTGGACCGTTTCTTATCCTCACACTAATGACGATATTGGATTAAGATGTGTTCTAGGTGTATACTTGTCAATGTGCACTAATGAGCTTCGTATGTACACCTTCACACTAATGACGATATTGAGCGATTACGTTAACTCATCACGCTACATCCAATGTTTTACCAGAGCGACCTAAGTTCTGAGCATTTATACCCTCACAGTAATAACGATATTGGATATAAGTAGTAAGAACTCATTCATCAACGTATTGACAAGACGGACCATCCAATAATGCTCCAACATTATTAATACTATTACTTAAAAGTAATCACCTAATCACGGGAGATTTATGACAATCAAGTCATTAACTTAATTAAGTCAAAGTTTTAATTTAAAACATGCAATACATATCCAATATGTCTTATGCATAATTAAATTAAAATTACTATGGCATAGATTCAAAAATATATGTTTTTTTGGTTAAGCCTTTGCCACTGATACCATTCTGTTGGGGTAATTATGGAACCCATAGGGTCGGATCGGTGCCCCAGGCAGCGGAAATGGGTCTAACCTATGGAAATCAAGTATGGGTGTAATTTTAAATTATTTAATGAAATATTATATTTTAGTACGAGTGTATAGGAAAAAATAGGACTGAATCGAAGTCCGGAAGCTCCAGAATGAGCGAAAAAAAATTTCCAGTGCAGGTACGCATGCACTACAGTGCGTGCGCGCACCGATCACCTTTTTTTTTAATTTCATTTTCACTCATTCAGCTCACTTTCCAGTGAGCTGAATGGATTGGGAGTTTTACCCTAATATATTATGGTTCTCCCTAAACACTTCAAAAACACCCAAAATTAATTTTTAATTTCAAAACCAACATTAACACATGTTATAGAATAAAAATCAAGTTGTTCAAAATATCAAATATTTTTACAAAAACATAAATTTATTCTACATACGCACTTGCGTAAATTTTGAATCTAATACACAAACCAAATTAGAATCCCAATAAGAAATGTCTCGTGAATAATTCTAGTTCACTCAAATGTGGTCAAGTGATTCTAGAATGGTAGCTATAGCTCTAAGCTTTAATCTAAAGTTCCAAACTCTTATTAATTGTTCCATGTCCAACATGAACATCTTTGACCTAATTACAAGCATGTTGTGTTTATACTTCTAAAGTATTCTAACACAATTGATTAGCCTTATTTCAACATTAAGCTATGTGATCATGCATCTAATACACAAATGAACATAGCTTTGGAGAAGATCAAACATTACCTAGTAAGCTTGATGCAAGATCCAATCTACTTCTCCTTTGTTGAAATTGTTAGAGAGCCTTCAAGGTGTGCAAGCTTGATTCACATATCCAATCTTGTTTCCAAGCTTCACTTTAAGATCTAATCTTGATTTCTCCTAGATGAAATATTGTAGAGATCTCACAAGCTTCTCTAAACACTTCTCTAACTTAGGCTAATCTTTCAAGAATTTACTTATGCTTGTTTTTTGTACTTGTAATTAAAATCTTCCTAAAGCTTGCTATTTATAGCAAAACTTGGGTAATTTTTAGTTAATAAGAGTTTTAATCAACTTTTAAGTGGGCTTAATCTAATTTGTCGTAATATGTATAATTAGGTGTGACTAATCTCCATTGTCTCCCACTTTGATTTAATCCGATTAAATCAAGCCAAGGATTAGGAAATGGATTAGTTAAATGTATTCCACTTTAATTTAATCCAATTAAATCAAGCCAAAACCACATATTATTACATACTTACAATTACTATAATATCCTCAAATGGTAGAGATAATTATGATTTTACAATTAAGCCCTTGTGTAATTATTGAATTAATCCAATTAGGTCAAAGTAAATAATCAATGTTATCCAATAACACTTGATTATCTTAGTTGATAATTATAATATCGAATATTATCTTTTATCAAAATTAATCGGCTACTCAAGTACTCAATGATTACACTTCATATTGGGACTTTCTAAGTTCATACACATTCGTCATATAAGCCTAGCTAATATGTACGCCATTCGGCCACCTCCGAATTCGCGAAGAACATGAATGACCTATCTGAACTATACTAGTCGAGGTCATCACATATGTTTAACAATCCATCCATCGCAGGCTATCCAATACACAGTCAAGTTTCCAAGGCGCACATCTCATGTCGACATGTCCACGATTCTTCATAACTTATGTGATCCTCCCTAAGTAATCGACTTTGGCCAAAGATTTAAGAATCATGACTTTGCTCACATGAATTCCTAAACCCCTTATGGTACACATACGGGCCAACGGATCCTATCTTGCTTCGTACTTGATTACTGAATGCATCAGTCCACACCCAACAAACATCTAGAGGCCAGACCATGAAAGGTTTCTGACATACATGGCATCAAAGTGTGGAGGATCTCGCAAAAAATCAATGTTATCCTATAGTCAAAGGATTACCTATGCTACTCGACTCGAGGAGATTCATATTGACGGTGGTGTGTACTTTCTGTTGGACAATTATGACCCATAGCATCACTATTTATACAGACCATGGTGTTGTTGTACAAATTAACTATGTGACAAAGGAAATTGCTCTTTTATCATTTGTAATTGGATTACCAAGATACATAAATGATAAAAGTCCATATGATTAGTTCCGGATTGAGATGATATGAGACAGTATGAATCCACGAAGGTTTAATCATTAAAACATCCATAGTCGTAGTATTATCAAGATTGGACATCGATAATGCGGAATAGACTAGTATTACACTTGTGTGTGTTATGGGAGCATAACGGCATAGTTCTCATATATTTGGGTATTGGATACTCATGCAAGTGTAATAGGAGGTTGTGTTTACCGATAGTATGGAAACAGCTTCGCTCTGGATAGACCCCTCGGAATCCCATTGGTAGTATGACTATTTGTCTATGGGAATCCGAATCAGGGTAGGTGTATTTGGTCTTAACCTGAGACTTGCATCGCTAATACTTGTGACAATCAATATACTTTGGTTTTGGTCGTCCAGGGCTTTAACAGGTTCTGTGTACGCCTCTTCTGGGTATATTGAGAATCATAGTGTATGTGGTGTGATGTCGAGATGGAAGTATCACTCTAGTAATGTGGAGATGATGGTCACGTAGGATACGGAACTGGTGCTCTTATATGTTGCAGCTATCGGGATAACATGACTAGGTCATGTTTATTCGATTATATAGACTAGTTACCATAGATCCGATATGTGCTTCGTACAGGGCAGACACAATTCCAGCCACAGGCCTAGCACGTGACATTCGATACTGGATCGCAATACGCAATACTACGTGTACTACGTCTGATACAGATTACATATTCCTTTAAGAATATTTCTGGAGAATTGGGTAGGCACGGTGCTTTGCTAGAAGTCAACCATGTCTTGTAAATCGATAAAAATGTAGTACTAGGTACGTACGTGTTCGGATAGTCCGACGATCGGATTTACTGCCAACATATCTGGGGATCTCATGGGTCGCTTCCCGAAGATTCACCGATGACGTATGACTCGCACATAATTAATTTGGGATTAATTATAAGAGAGAGAAATATAATCTGGGATTAATTGCGGAGATATTTTATATGGGATAAAATACTATTTAAAGAGAGAGAACAATTAATTTGGAATTAATCGATAAAATAATATATTCGATATATTATACGAAATTAGATTTCGACGCGGAATTAAAATTAGATTTTAATTCGGGCTAACGAATTGATTTAGAATTAATTCGCAAGCGACGTGAATATTAATTTTGCTAGGCATAATTATTTAAATTAAATTTGATTTAATTACGTCGCAACGGAAAATTCGTTAATTCGGAATTAGCAAATCTGAGCCCGGGAGTGCTTGCGTGACCACTCGCATTTTGAATCAAGTGGGGCCCACAAGTCACATCACGTGTCACATCATTAGTCATTCTTGTGATGGAAGTCACATCAACTTTGAGTGATGTGATGGATGTCACTTTTGTGAGTGATGTGAGTTGTTGGAAGGCTTTAATGCCTTGTACCTTTTTTGAATTTGGTAATTGATTTTTTGTATTTGATTTTTGAAATCAAAAAACACACAAAACATCTTCTCTCACTCTCCCTCTCCAACTCACGGCACAAGGTGCCATTTTCTCTCAAATTTCTTGGCTTGGCCGAGAACAACAAGCAGCTTTAGGGAAATTTTGTGGAAAAATTTCCAAGTGCTAGCACACTCAAATGAGTCTTACAAAGGTGATAGGGAAACCCATTAATGAGCATGGAATCCTTTTTCAAAGCTTGGAGCGTGAAGAACATCTCAAGGAGGACAAAGAGGAGCTTGGCCGAGAGTCTCATGAAGAAATTTTTGTGTTCATCGCATCCAAAATCTGATCAAAGTGAGTATTTCCGTAACTTTACTTTGTTGTATTCGCACTTTTCATCGCTTAATTAGATCTTGGTTTGACCTAGAAAACCCAACAATGGTATCAAGAGCCTTGATTAAGCATGAAATTGAATTAGGGTAAAATTTGGGTAAAATTGATTTGAGCATGATTTGATAAAATTGATTGATTGAGTATGCTTAAATAATGATAACTTAGAGTTATGCATGATCATTTTGATGAAAATTGAATTGGATTAAATTTTCCCCAATTTTTTGGCTTGGCCGAAAATGAAGTATGCCCTAAAGTCATGGTAATTTTTGTTTTTTGATCATTGGATGAGTTGAAAGACTTGGGATAAATTGATTTAGGATTTAATTGGATTGAAATCGAAATCAATTTTAAAATACCCCAAATTGTCGTGAGCTTCAAAGCATGAATGGGATTGATTTTTTGATTCAATAATGTTGGACATGTGTTGATAATGATTAGCATGATTAATTATGTAAATTGATATTTTGGAAATGTTAATTTGAATAATTAATTATGGCTAATACACTTTAGTTAATTAAATTGTGAAATTTGGAATTTTGGAATTTAATTAGTTGGGCTAAATTTGGAATTGGGCTTAAATATTGTATATGGGCTTAATGGGCTTGGTTGGGCCAAGTTTGGTTTAGGTTAATTGGTTGGATCCAATTGGGTCAAAAACCATTTCCATAAAGTCCAAATATGATTAAATGGGTCTTTAAAATTTTAATTGGGCCTAATGGGCCTAAATTGATTTTGGCAAATGGTGATTCCTTATTGGGCTTTGGTTGCCAAAGTCCATGCCTTATAAATTAATTGAAAGCCCATTGTACTTTAATTAAATTGACATTGGATGTTAATTGGGCTTTGAGACCCGTAAAGATTAGATTTAGAATCTAAGTCGCAAAGGCTCATAAATAAAGTGTAATTATTTAATTTGGAATTAAATAAAGCATTAATATTAAATACAAATTAAATTGGATTTAATGTTGTAGTTTGATATAATTCAAGAATTCGTACTTTGAGTACTTATTCTTAAAAAGAGTTGAACTCACGTAAATCAAATCGTTGTTTGAACATTGGATGGTCATTAATTTCAGATTAATTAATTGGATTAGATTGATTGATAACATGCTTTGTGTGAATACATGGATGTGATGTATGAATAATGTATATCGAATGGATATTAGATGGGTGAGGGCAATTTTGGAAATTATTGTAATAAATTTAGAATTTATTAAATTGGACCTGCGTGTCCAGCCTATTATCTCTTAACTCTTTGTATTTCTCTTCTCACCTATTCCCCTCAATGTAAATGAGGTTTCTTTAGAAGTGTTATGTAATTGGGTAGAATTAAGATTTGTGCTAACGGGAGAGAGGAAAGGGAGAGATTTGTTCTAGGAACAAGTTGTTTTAAATATCCATCTGCATATCATTATTAATTTATTTATCGCACCTTATTATGCTTTTAGAATGCATGTTTAAGGTGTATGATGATACCTAATCAAAGATAATTAATTGGTTGCCAATTACGCGAAAAACCCTCAATAAATATTAATCGTTTTTCCTTCCATTGAATGATTCATTCTCAAGATCCAAGATTGGTACTGGTTTGTGGCCAAAGTCAAGACCTTTGTCCATCGCGGATGTGTTTGAATCATGAAGGCTTTGTTCCATATCGCATGTCTTATCCAAGTTGTGATTTGTTGGCCAAAGTCAATATCACTTCTTGTCCATCGACATCGATTACGAAGCTTTCCAAGGTCAATAGGTCCCGCTTAACTGGAATCATTAAGTTTGTTGTGCCAAAGCCAAGGCTTAATTGATTCAGAGGAAAAATGTTAGGGAATATATTGGATATATTGGCATATATTGGATATATGTTTCGGACTTGGATGTCCACCTACTGGATCTAGGAATTGGATGGGATCCAATTGATCTTAGAGATCTACCTAGTTAAATATCATACAGCTTGTTGGCCAAAGTCAAGGTTGTGTGTTATTTAACGGGATCCTAGCCCACTAGGAAACAAGGTTTCCCGAGTACTCAACAGAGGGTTAGAGGCTCGCCGAAAAATAGTGGGAGGCAAGTATTAAATTTGTAATTTCGTTTAGATACTTGCCAATATGCGCTCATATCATTTTTTTTTCAATTTTAAATTATATATATTAGTTTGACTAATATCATTGTTTAAATTAAACAGTTTGACTGTATTCAAACTACTTCAATTTATAGTTGATTATATAATTGGATTGTAGTAATCAATATATTTGAATTTAAGCAAACAAATTATAGTTGATTATATAGTTAAACTACAGTAATCATTATAATCAATAGTACCTGAAATCGTTGATTGGATAGTTGGACTATAGCAATCAAGATAACTGAAATATTAGCGTTTAAAACATTAACCTGGGTAAAAATGTCTTTAAAGGCTTTAATTTTCAAATTGAGAATTGAGAATTGAGAAGTTATTCTATTTGATAGAATTACATCTCGGGCCTAAGTCCCGAGTTGAGCAAATAGTAGAACATGATCTTTGGAAGATTCATGTGATGATAACTTTAGTGCTCAATCCTTTATACTTGATGCAATGACACTTTAATTCCGTCGTCAGAATTAAGGATTAGATCCTTGTACCATGATGATAAAATTAAAGATCTTCATAGATCTATTTTTAGATCTTAGAAGTATAAATTGTAAAAGAAGCTCTTTCGCTCGTGTATGTAAGAGCGTACATCTGTCGAGCACTAGGTGTCGCAGATGATTGCTGACATCGATCCGCTAGGTTAGCTAGGCATTACCTACGTGGCCGAGACTACCAAAGATTTGATGTTATAGTCTCTACCTGAAAGCTGGGGCAAGTTCATTGTGAACCAAGAGTAAACTCTTGGAGAGTTGATGGCTATGCTCAATGAGGCAGAGCTAGAGCTTCTAAAATGGGCAAAGGAAAAATCATCACAGTCTTCTAGGAAGACAAATGACATATCCCTAGATGTCTGCCTAAACTGTGGCAAACAGGGTCACTGGATGTGTGACTGCCGTATGGATAAGGTAGACATGAAGGAAGTGAAAGTGGGGCAAGGCTCCGGCTTTAAGTATGTTTGTCATAAACATGTTCGCTATTAGTTTCAAAATTGGATTTTGATACTAGATGTGGTACATAGTTATGTACTGTTGTGCAGAATCTGCTGATTAGCAGGATACTGACTTCAGTTGAGATTGATATGGGAATCAGAAATGGGACGAAAGTCATTGTTTTAACCGTAGAAACCTAAGTTTAGGAACTACATTTTGGGTATGTACTTAAATTAGGAAACTGTTATAATATAACTAGTTTGACTAGAAACATTATTTATATATCATAGAATAACTCGTTGCGGTTATACCTTTATATTCTAGAACACTAAAGTGTTTTATTTTATATAAGATGATATGAGATAAACACATTAGATGTGAATAACAGTATTTATATTTTGAATATAAATGAATCTCAAACGTATAACATGACAAACAAATAGCTCAAACTGAATAAATCAGTTGAGACTTAATTGTGGCATTTGTGTCTGGGACACATTAAACAAGACTCGTATATCCACACTTTTGAAGAGTGTATACTAGGACGGATTTTATTCTAATCAAATGATGTCTACGAATCTAGTTTATTAGGCAAAGTGCCTAAAACACCTTTTGTTGGACATTATGACCCATAGCGTCACTATTTGCACAGATCATTGTGTTGTTGTAGCAAATTAACTATGTGACAAAGAAATTGCACTCTCATCATTTGTGATTAGATCACCATAGATATATAAATGAAGAGAGGTCCCTATGATTAGTACCTGGACTGAGATGATATGAGACAGTATCAGTCCCCGAAGGTTTAATCATTAAATATCCCTAGCCGTAGTATTATCGAGACTGGACATCGATAATGCGGAATAGGCTAGTATTGCACTTGTGCGCGTTTGTGAGGGCACAACGGCATAGTTCTCATATATATAAGTATTGGATACTTATGCAAGTGCGATAGGAGGTCGTGTTTCACCGACGGTACGGGAAACAGCTTCGCTCTGGATAGACCCCTCGGAATCCCATTGGTATTATGACTATGTGTCTATGGGAGGCCGAAATCAAGGTAGGTGTGTATGGTCTTAACCTGAGACTTACATCGCTAATACTTACGATAATCGATAGACTTTGGTCTTGGTGGTAGGGGACTTTAAACGGGTTCTGAGTACACCACTTCTGGGTTTATCAGAGATTCGTAGAGTATTGGGTGTGATGTCAAGATGGAAGTATCACTTCAGTCATATTGGAGATGATGTCACGCAGGATACGGTATTAGTGCTCTTAAGTGCTGCGCGGCCATCGGGATATTATGACAAGGTCATATATATCCGATTATAGAGACTAGTTACCAGACATCCGACATGTGCTTCGTACGGGGCAGACACTTATCCAGCCCCAGGCCTAGCACGTGATTATCCGATACTGGGCCGATATACACAATACTACGGTATACTACGCTTGATACAGATCTATATATTCCTGTAAGAATATTTCTGGAGAATTGGGTAGGCATGGCGCTTTGCTAGAAGCCAACCTTGTCTTGTAAATCGATATAAACGTAGTACGAGGTACTTACGTGTTCGGACAGTCCGACGATCGTATTTACTGCCAACATATCCGGAGATCTCATGGGTCGCTTCCTGAAGATTCACCGATGACGTATTACTCGCACTTTGATTAATCTGGGATTAATTAGAAGAGAGAGATAGAATTAATCTGGGATTAATTCGATGAGAGAGAAAATTAATCTGGGATTAATTGCGGAGATATTTTATCTGGGATAAAATATTAATTAAAGAGAGAGAACGATTAATTTGGAATTAATCGATAAAATTAATATATTCGATATATTAATCGAAATTGGATTTCGACGCGGAATTAAAATTAGATTTTAATTCGGGCGAACGAATTAATTTAGAATTAATTCGTTAGCGACGTGAATAGTGAATTCGCTAGGCGTAATCACTTAATTACGACGCGACGGAAAATTCGTTAATTTGGAATTAGCGAACCCGAGCCCGAGAGTGATTGCGAGCGCATTCGCATTTCGAATTCGAGCGCGGCACGCAAGTCACATCAAGCGTCAAATCATTTGTCACATCATGCGTCAAATCAATTGTCACTTTGAGTGATGTGATATGACATGTTGTCACTTTATTAAAGTAACATGATGTGAATAAAGAAAGGTGATTGTTTGAAAGTTGATAGGACTTGTACCTTTTGACTTTTGAATTAATTGTTGTGTATATATATTTTATTCATTTACTTGGTAAATGGAATAAAGAATATATGTATATAAAAATCATTCTCTCTCTCTTGGACCAATTATTGTTCACGGTTTTTGGCAAATTTTTGTACCATTCACGTGACTCACATTGGTTTTTGTTGTAATGTTTTTGGCTAATTTTGAGACCTAATTCACGTGACCCTCTTCACCTTTTCTTTTGGTCTTCACGGTTTTGAGAAAACAGGGAGCAAAAAAAAAACCTTCCCTCTTCTTCTCGGTCTTGACCGTTCTTCATCCTTTTTTTTTCTAGTTTCTGCCGATCAAAAGGGAGAAAAGAAGTAATCTTGTTGCAAGATAAAAGTGCTAGCACACCTTGAGTAATACATAGGTGATAGGGAAGTGTCTTCATGAGCTTGGAAAGCTTGAAGCTTGGAGCTTCAATGGAGTCTTGCATGGCCGAAAATGGAGGAGACTTTCACAGCCAAACCGTGCGTCCACTGCAGTTCCAGAAGCCATTGCCGAGCTTGGAGGGAGCTTAAAAACGCATGTTCTTCATTTCATCAAACCGTTCAATGTGAGTATATTCCGCACCTCCTTTGATGTGTTCATATGCGGTTTTTTATGCATGATTTGTGATCCTTGGGACCTTGATTGAACTCTTACAATGGTATCTAGAGCTATTGTTGCATGAAAACCGAATTAGGGTTCTTGAGCAAATTTGGGGCTTTTTGATTTTAGCTTGATTCTGTCTAATTGATTGTTTGAGAATGATTATATATGATTGAATTTGAGTTGTATGTAATCAATTTGATAAAAAAAAAATTGATTGGATTGATTTTCCCCAATTTGCTTATTTTTGTCAAAACTTTAATTTGGGTAAACTCGATTTAGGCATGATTTGGTTGAATTATTTGATGCATTATGCTTGAATGAGGTTGAATTGAAGTTGTGCATGATCAATTTCAAGAAAATTGGATTAGATCAATTTTCCCCAATTCTTTAGGTTGAAATGAAACTTGAAATTGGGTAAAATGTGTTTAAGCATGTTTTAATTGAATTGGATGTTTAAGTATGCTTAGAACATGTTTAATTGAGATTGTGTGTGATCAATTTCATGAAATTGGATTGGATTCAATTTTCCCCAAATTGGAGGCTTGGCCGAAAATTGGAAGAACCCTAATGTCTTGGTAATTTTGTTTTGTTTGATCATTGGATGATTTAAAACAATTGGTTAATGTTGTTTTGAAGTTCAATTGGATTGAATTTTGATTTAGAACATTTTTCCCTTTTAAAGTGGCTTGGCCGAATCTTAAGAACATGAAATTCATTGTGATTTTTTGTTTTTTTAATCATGGATGAATTGTATTGATTTGGGAAATTAAGATTGTGGACTCAATTGGATTGAAACCGAATCGAATTTAAAAACCCCTAATTGCCGAGACTTGATAGCATGTTAATTGGGTTTGATTTTAATTGAATTGTGTTGGACACTATTTGGTTGTTAAAGTGCATGATTAATTAGGCTAATTGATATTTTAGAAATGTTAATTGGGTAATTGATTGTGTATTACACTTAGGTTAATTAATTGTGAAATTTGGAATTTTAAAAGTTAATTAATTTGGGCTTGATTTTGGAAATTGGGCTTGTTAGGTTGTAATTGGGCTTTTGGGCTTTGTTGTAACAAAGTTGGGTTTAGGCAAAATTGGTTGGATCCAATTAGGCCCAAAACCGAATCCAAAAGGTCCAATTATGACTTAATGGACCTTAATTATTTAATTGGGCCTAATGGGCCAAAATTAATTTAAAGGCTTATTGGGGTAACTCCCGGATTGGATTTTGGTTGTTCGGTTTGACCCGAGTTGACCAAAAGTCCACGCCTATAGAAATTAATAAAAGCCCATTGGACTTTAATTAAATAAAACATTAGATGTTATCGGGCTTTGAGACCCGTTGCGATTAATTTGGAATTTAAGTCGTAAAGGTTCGTTAATAAAAGTGTAATATTTAATTTGGAATTAAATAATGAATTAGAATTAAATACGTATTAAATTGGATTTAATTATGTAATTTAATTTAATTCGTAGAAATCGTACTTTGAGTACGTGTTCGCAAAAACGAGTTTGACTCGAACAAAATCAAATCTTTATTTGAACATTGGATGATCACTAATAATCAAGATTAATTAATTTGATTGATTGATTGATAACATGCTTGTATGAATACATGGTTATGATGTTTGAATAATGCATATCGGATGGATATTAGTCGGGTTGGGCGATTTTGGAAATTGTAATAAATTTGATTTATTAAATTGGACCTGCGTGTCCAGCCTTATCTCTTATTTCTTTGTATTCTCTTCTCACCTATTCCCCTCCATGTAAAAGAGGTTTCTTTAGAAGTGTAGTGTAACGGGTAGAAGATAAAATACAAGTGCTAGCGGGAGAGAGAAAGTGAGAGATTTGATCTAGGATCAATGTTAAAATATCCATCCGCATATCATTATTATTTATTTTCATATACGCTTTATTATGTATTTAGAATGCATGTTTAAGGGTGTATGATGATGAGACCTTAAGAAAAGATAATTAAATTGGTAGCCAATTTGCACGCGAAAAACCCTCGTTAAATATCAAGCATCATTTCCTTCCATTGAGTGATTCTTGCTCAAGATCGGAGATTGTCAGGGGTTGTTTTTGACCAAAGTCAAGCCCTTGTCAGTCAAAGATGTGCTTTAATCACGAGGCTTTGTTATATATCGGTGTCGTGTCCAAGTTGTGGTTTGTTTTTGACCAAAGTCAAGACCACTTCTTGTCCATAGACATTTGATTACGAAGCTTCCCTGTCAATGGGTCCACGCTTGACTGGGATCACTAGGTTTGTTTTTGGCCAAAGCCAAGGCCTAGTTGATTCAGAGGAAACGGGTAGGGTATATATTCGATAATAGGCAATATTAGATATATGTTTCGGACTTGGATGTCCACCTACTGGATCTAGGAGTTGGATGGATCCAATTGATCTTCGACATCTACCTTGTTAATTATCATACAATTTTTTATTGACCAAAGTCAGGATTGTATGATATTTAACGGGATCCTAGCCCACTAGGAAACACGGTTTCCCGAGTACTCCACAGAGGGTTAGAGGCTCGACGAAAAATAGTGGGAGGCAAGTATTGAATTTGCAACATTCGTTCAATTACTCGCTAAACACGCTCATTTAAATTATTTCGTCGTAATATTAAATGTTAGTTGGACTAATATTTAAATTGTTGTTTTAATAAACAGTTGGACTGTATTATACTTGATTATATATAATTGGATTATATTAATCAATATATTTGAATTAATTAATTTCAGTTTACAGTTGATTTTATAATTGGATTATAGTAATCAATGTAATTGAGGTTAATTAATTTGGATTATATTTGATTATATAGTTGGACTATTATAATCATTATAATATATAGTACCACTAATCGTTGATTAAATAGTTGGACTATTGTAATCAAGATAAGAAATTGAAAAGTTGGATATTTAAAATATAATCTGGGATTAAAATATTTTAAATGATTTAATTTTCAAATTGGGAATAAAATAATAGGTTACTTTATTTGATAAAATAACTTATTATACGTTACGCCCAAAATTAAGCAAATAGTAGAGCATAAAATCTTTGGAAGATTTATGTGATGATGACTTTAATGCTTAATTAATATACTTATAATAAATCTATCTTTAGATTTAAAAGTATTAAAATTGCAATTAATAATTCTTGGAGAATTAATTGACTATTCTAGTGGAGAAAAGTCAAAGTTTGCAATTGGGCATGTAGCACAAGGTGCACATCGTTTCAATATTCCAAAACCCAAGGCTTGGCCTAAGGTTCCTAAAATATTGAAAAGGATAATTGACATATCCCGAAGTGACTACCATTTGGATATGGAAGACACGAAGGAGTTAAAGAAAGGGCGAGGCTCTAACTTTAAAAATGTTTGTCTTAGTTATGTTCACAGCTAGTATTGAAATTAGATTTTAAATACTTAGTGTGGTACATAATATATATGTATTGATATTCAGAATCTGCTTTGAGCAGGATACTGACTTCAAGCTGAGATTTCTCTGCGAATCGGAAACGGGACGAAAGTCGCTGTTTCGACCGTAGATACCTAAGTTTAGCAACTACCCTTTGGGTGTGTACTTAAATTAGGAACTGTTATAATGTAACTAATTTGACTAGAAACATTATCTCTTTATCAGTGTTTAACCCACTGCGGGTGAACCTTTATATTCTAAAACACTAAAGTGTTTTATATATAAAGATGATACTGAGATAAATACATTAGATGTAAATAACAGAATTTATATTTTGAATATAATAAAATCTCAAACATATAAATGACAAATAAATAGCTCAAATTGATTTGATCAATAGAGACTTATTTATGGCATGTTGTGTCTAGGACACAATTAAACGAGACATGTCAGTTAGACGGTGTGTCCGAACTAAAACCGAATTTTGTTGGACATGATAAGGTTTATCACGAGTCGCTCTGAGCTATCATTTCCTTCAAACAGGATATGTATTAACAGTGCAAAACTTATTTAGAATAAGGTTCCATGTAAATCTGTTTGACAGATATCATATAGGATATGAACAGGAAAGAAACGAGGTTTCTCATTCCTGATAATTTGGGTATGCCAGGCATAAAGTTTGGATGATACCAAACTAAGAACCCAAATTGGATTAGTGCCAATATAGGTTATCCTAAGGGAAACCATAAGTATAGTACTTATAAATCCCACATGAGAACAATGTGATTGTTGCTCACCATGCGGTTTTCCTGAGAGGAATACCGATATGCAGTGGTCAGTGGGAGGATAGTGATACTCGATGAAATCGGTAGTAATACTGTTCAAAGCACGAAGTCCTTAATGGAACACAAATAGTTCATCAATGATGAATCTATACCATTAATCTTCAAATACACAAGAAACCGCGTAGATCAGAGAGAGTCAGAAAACAACCTGGGGTATGGGTTTCTGATCTCACCTCATAAAGATTTAATCTTTTAAGGTACACCAACTGATTACGTATGAGGTAGTGATACAAGGTATCAACTCCCTATTATGGCAAAGTGTCATGAGTCCAAAATGGATTCCATGTTTAACAACTATTTTGGATACTAGTTGTTGTACCACGAGGCATTGTGCCTATGGTACATTAAATGTCTTCAATGAAGACATACATGGAAGGCAACATACCAACGTACAAAGCTGGGCTTTTGACGGAAAGGTATCGTTATCAACATTGTGTTAATAACGGTTCAACCTTTTACCTGTTGCCATGGTAAATCCATTTTGAAGATGCTTGTTGATAACTGTATATTTCATTTATGAAATATGTCAGTTACAAATCAAAATCGCTTTCCTGAAAAGGAAACCTTTTGGAGGATGCTTACAACATTCTGACGATTTTGTATAACCGACAAACAAGGTTTGCGGATTATTCAATCCATGTTTGGATTGAAGCAAGCATAGGGTTCTTGGAACTGACGTTTTGAAATAATCATAATGGTTTATGATTTAACTCAAAACGAAATAATTCTTGTGTATATAAGGAGGTTAGTGGGAGAGGGCACTGACAATGAAATTCCCATAAAACAATTGGTGAAAGCTTGGCTTTCATGGATATTCTTTCAATAGAAATTCTCCGTAGAATTCTGGGGAGTAACAACCTTTATTCAAGGAATAAAGATCTACTGGGATAGATTTGGAGTTGTTAACACTCTCTGGGAAATTGTACATTTAAAATGTACTTGTATTGGTGTCTCATACGCTTCGAGCATATGGAGTCACAATCAGGTCAATCCAAGTGATAGTCACTGGATTGAAGTTAAGGACATCTGTTAGTATCTTAGAGAACTAAAGATGTTGTCTTAAACTATGGAGAGGAGAACTTGAAGTGACTGGGATCACTACTGCAAGTTTCCGAACAATTAAATACTACGGTACTATAAAGTTTGAATAACGGGACAGTGAGCTGGAAATCTTCCGAGCAAGATAACTGCTGCCGAATATAAACAACAAATGCGGATTATTGCTGCAGCTGAGGCAGCAATAGAAGCCATTTGGATCGAAATAAATCTAATTAGATTAGATATAGTTCTTTAGCAGCTGAGCTAGGCGTCAGCACAGCTAAGGAATTAAAGGTCTCATCGACGATCCAGATATATACTTCTATATCATCTGATTCGTTCGGATCATACATCGTGGCGATGTGATGATCGTATAAACGCGTCAAACGATAAACAAACAAATCCGCTGACGAAAACCTTTCCTCAGCAATTTGAGCGAACCGTACATAGTTCAGGTGTAGGACACTTGAGTGACTCGCTACGTGCCAAGTGGGAGATTGTTGGACATTATGACCCATAGCGTCACTATTTGCACAGATCATTGTGTTGTTGTAGCAAATTAACTATGTGACAAAGAAATTGCACTCTCATCATTTGTGATTAGATCACCATAGATATATAAATGAAGAGAGGTCCCTATGATTAGTACCTGGACTGAGAATGATATGAGACAGTATCAGTCCCCGAAGGTTTAATCATTAAATATCCCTAGCCGTAGTTATCGAGACTGGACATCGATAATGCGGAATAGGCTAGTATTGCACTTGTGCGCGTTTGTGAGGGCACAACGGCATAGTTCTCATATATAAGTATTGGATACTTATGCAAGTGCGATAGGAGGTCGTGTTTCACCGACGGTACGGGAAACAGCTTCGCTCTGGATAGACCCCTCGGAATCCCATTGGTATTATGACTATGTGTCTATGGGAGGCCGAAATCAAGGTAGGTGTGTATGGTCTTAACCTGAGACTTACATCGCTAATACTTACGATAATCGATAGACTTTGGTCTTGGTGGTAGGGGACTTTAAACGGGTTCTGAGTACACCACTTCTGGGTTTATCAGAGAGTCGTAGAGTATTGGGTGTGATGTCAAGATGGAAGTATCACTTCAGTCATATTGGAGATGATGTCACGCAGGATACGGTATTAGTGCTCTTAAGTGCTGCGCGGCCATCGGGATATTATGACAAGGTCATGTATATCCGATTATAGAGACTAGTTACCAGACATCCGACATGTGCTTCGTACGGGGCAGACACTTATCCAGCCCCAGGCCTAGCACGTGATTATCCGATACTGGGCCGATATACACAATACTACGGTATACTACGCTTGATACAGATCTATATTCCTGTAAGAATATTTCTGGAGAATTGGGTAGGCATGGCGCTTTGCTAGAAGCCAACCTTGTCTTGTAAATCGATATAAACGTAGTACGAGGTACTTACGTGTTCGGACAGTCCGACGATCGTATTTACTGCCAACATATCCGGAGATCTCATGGGTCGCTTCCTGAAGATTCACCGATGACGTATTACTCGCACTTTGATTAATCTGGGATTAATTAGAAGAGAGAGATAGAATTAATCTGGGATTAATTCGATGAGAGAGAAAATTAATCTGGGATTAATTGCGGAGATATTTTATCTGGGATAAAATATTAATTAAAGAGAGAGAACGATTAATTTGGAAATAATCGATAAAATTAATATATTCGATATATTAATCGAAATTGGATTTCGACGCGGAATTAAAATTAGATTTTAATTCGGGCGAACGAATTAATTTAGAATTAATTCGTTAGCGACGTGAATAGTGAATTCGCTAGGCGTAATCACTTAATTACGACGCGACGGAAAATTCGTTAATTTGGAATTAGCGAACCCGAGCCCGAGAGTGATTGCGAGCGCATTCGCATTTCGAATTCGAGCGCGGCACGCAAGTCACATCAAGCGTCAAATCATTTGTCACATCATCGTCAAATCAATTGTCACTTTGAGTGATGTGATATGACATGTTGTCACTTTATTAAAGTAACATGATGTGAATAAAGAAAGGTGATTGTTTGAAAGTTGATAGGACTTGTACCTTTTGACTTTTGAATTAATTGTTGTGTATATATATTTTATTCATTTACTTGGTAAATGGAATAAAGAATATATGTATATAAAAATCATTCTCTCTCTCTTGGACCAATTATTGTTCACGGTTTTTGGCAAATTTTTGTACCATTCACGTGACTCACATTGGTTTTTGTTGGTAATGTTTTTGGCCTAATTTTGAGACCTAATTCACGTGACCCTCTCTCACCTTTTCTTTTGGTCTTCACGGTTTTGAGAAAACAGGGAGCCAAAAAAAAACCTTCCCTCTTCTCTCTCGGTCTTGGACCGTTCTTCATCCTTTTTTTTTCTAGTTTTCTGCGATCAAAGGGAGGAAAGAAGTAATCTTGTTGCAAGATAAAAGTGCTAGCACACCTTGAGTAATACATAGGTGATAGGGAAGTGTCTTCATGAGCTTGGAAAGCTTGAAGCTTGGAGCTTCAATGGAGTCTTGCATGGCCGAAAATGGAGGAGATTTCACAGCCCAAACCGTGCGTCCACTGCAGTTCCAGAAGCCATTGCCGAGCTTGGAGGGAGCTTAAAAACGCATGTTCTTCATTTCATCATAACCGTTCAATGTGAGTATATTCCGCACCTCCTTTGATGTGTTCATATGCGGTTTTTTATGCATGATTTGTGATCCTTGGGACCTTGATTGAACTCTTACACCTTTTACTTGGTTAAAAAGTACAAGTGCCACCGATCTGTTAGCCCGCATTCATAGTGACGTAAGAGGGCCCATATCTAGCTAGGCTAGAGTGGATATGAACGCTTCGTAACCTTTACAGATGTGATCGCGTTATGGTTATGTGTTTCTTATGAAAATAAATCGGAAACTTTTGATAAATTCAAAGAGTTTCGACACGAAGTAAACAGACAGATCGGCTAAAGTATTAAAACCGTCACGGTTAGACCATGGTGGAAAATACTTAAGCAATAAGTTTCTCGACTACTTGAAAGAGTATAGTATTCTTTCAATATGGACTCCTCCCGGAACACCTCAATTTGACGGTGTGTCCGAATAGAGAAATCGAACCTTGTTTGACATGATAAGGTTAATTATGAGTCGCTCTGAGCTACCATTCTCCTTCAAGGGATACGCATTAAACAGTGTGCAACACTTATTTTGAATAAGGTTCCATAAAAATCTGTTAAACATAATTCATATTAGATATGAACAGGAAAGAAATCGGGTTTTCTCATTCCTAGAGATTTGGGAATGCTGGGCATATGTTTGGATGATACCAAACTAGAACCCAAATCGGATAAGTGCCTATTTTGTAGGTTATCCTAGGGTAACCAAAGTATAGTACTTATACAACTCACAAGAGAACAATGTAATTATTGCTCTCCTTGCGGTTTTCCTAAGAGGAATACTGTGGTCAACAGAACCTGGGCGACGCTGTTCTAGGCTCGCGGCCTAGTTGGGAGTACGAAATAACATGGAGTCGCCACCCGGTGTGAACCGGGACAAAGATTTAAGGCCGCACTCACCCCTCGCAAGGGAAGACCTCAAACTGTTGGGTTCGGAATGGTCCCTTACTTATGTCACTTGTAATAAAAGGATTTATGTAATAATTTAACCAGGCTTAAATAACATTTATTTCCAAAAATATCATGCTTCTAAATTCATATGCATACATCAACAAGTTCATCACAACATGCAACATCACATGGCAATCTCATGAACATATTTCAATCATATGATATGGAAAACTAAGAACAACATAATCATGCTCGAGTACTATCTCATGAACCTATTAACCAAATAACATGCTAACAGCCTAATCATGCTTAAATACAATCCCAAGAACACATAGAATGGATAAATGCAGGAATACAAATAATACGGTTGGCTATATAACACAAGAAAGATCAACCAAGAGGCAATTATGCATGAATATGATAAGACATACTCAGTTCAGTGTGTGCGCGTTCGTGTAGCGTTCGTAAACGCGTTCGAACGGTAAACAAAAGGTTCGCGTTTGTATGGTGTTTGATAACGCGTTCGAACGGAAATGAAACAGAATGCTCGCGTTCGTATGGCGTTTGATAACGCGTTCGAACGGAAATGAAACAGAATGCTCGCATTCGTATGGCGTTCGTGAACACTTTCGAACGGAAATGAGACCTGATGCATGATAAGGCAAAAATGCATGCGCGTTCGAGTTGCGTTCGTAAACGCGTTCGAACGGGAACAGACCTGATGCATGAAATGGGACGCAATACATAAACAACAAAATAAAGGGCGCGTCGAAGTACTGCCATAAAGGTGGCCTTTTGGGGCTCTTGATCTCTCAAAGAGATGACCTTTAGACCAACATACTAAGCCCATGCGCGTCACATCACATCATGCATACAAACATAAAGACAATCATATTATTCTAAGTATGTCCGATTGAACGTGTCTTGCATCCAACCGAACACGCATCAACCGGCGCGGCAAAGCATCGTGGTAAAGGGCTTTAACCCCTCCCCATAGGGGATCTTTCATTCCACTTACTAAGCCCATGCGCTCGATTGAGTCCTGCATAAATAAGCAACATGCAGAATTTAAATGATGAAAAATAAATAAATAAAAGCAACACAAAACAAGAGAAGGTGTCGTTTACTCAAATGGTACGTGGAGTTGTATCCCAAGTACAGACCGCACTACCGTCCATTCGGATTCGGCTATGGAATTTACGTCTGGGTTTCCATCCTATATACCACAAGAGACGACACTCTTCCATTTCATTCAAGCCACAACATGCATCCATAAACGACTCTCATGCGAATAGAATTCAATAATAATAAAAAAAACGAATATAAACTAATGAAAAGGTACCCTAAGGTCTAACCTTTTAAATCACCTCTCGGATGTACGGTACACGATCGTCGGAAGGGTGGATGCTCCGCAACTCTCCCGGTTCACTGGTTCACTGTTCTCGTTCGTTGTCTTACTGTTTTGAGTCGTCGTTCTCCGTCTTTTGCTACTGTTTCCTTGTGGTTTCACTGCCGTCTCCTCTTTATCTTTTGCTTACTCTTTTTGGGTGTGTTCTTCCTGTAATTTTTATGTGTGTTGTGTATGAGCTAGGGACTAGGGTTGAGAAGGTTGGTGAAGGGTTCTTTTTATAGGCAAGGGTTGGGCTTGACAAGGAAAGGGATTTGGCTAATTAAAAAGGGATTTGATTTGGTGTTGGACAAGGAAAGCAAGGGATTTGATTTGGTTTGGTTTAGGAATACAATATTTTAGATTGGTAATTATCTTATTAGATTAGGAAGTCAAATATATGATTGGCTTTAATTGGTTAGGATAGATTTTAATTAGGTATATCTTCTTTTTAGTTTTAGTATATAATATATTCAATTTATTTAAATTAGGCATGATTTTAGTTTAAGTTTGGTAAATGCTTTATTTAATTGGTAAATGGTTTAAATATTTTATTTAATGTTTAATGTTTAAATTAATATTTATTTTTTAATTTGGGATGTGTTTTATGGGCTTTGGGGGGCTAATTGGGCTTGATGTGAGGCTAGCAGCAAAACCAGAATTACCGACACCGTTTGAACGCTTCCTCGAACGCGGCACGAACGTCCGCAATTCATTTGACGTTCGAACGTAAACACGAACGCAGCACTAACGAAAACAGTGAACCTTGTTTATTCTGAATTTCCCCTTCCGATGTCCGTTTCCCGTGACCTCCGTGACTTAAAGGTAGTGTCTCCAAAATGAGACTCATCATAGGGACTTATGTGTAAAAATGCAGTGCCTACAGTCGCCCCCACTTTGATGGGACTTGTGTAATGTGCAACAGTGACAATCCTATCAAAGTTTATGCAATGCATTTTCACTTACCTGGCTCGCCAGCTGCCACTTGACTTACCATGTGTTGAGTTGAGTTGATTTGGTGGTGAGGTGCTGCGACCCCTGGTTCATTCCTGAACCGTGTTGTGATGTGGTCCATTCCCGAACCGTTGCCGTAAGGTGGTCCAATCCCGAACCGTTACTGTGAGTTGGTCCATTCCCGAACCGTTACTGTGAGGTGTTCATTCTCGAACTGTCATCGTGAGGTGGTCCATTCCCGAACCGTTACTGTGAGGTGTCAATTCCCGAACTGTTACTGTAAGATGGTCCATTCCCAAACCGTTACTGTGAGGTGTCCATTCCCGAACTGTTACTGTGAGGTGGTCCATTCCCGAACCGTTACTGTGAGATGTCCATTCCCGAACTGTTACTATGAGGTGGTCCATTCCCGAACCGTTACTGTGAGGTGGTTCATTCCCGAACCGTGCTTCCATTTTTGGAGTGCCATTCCCGGCTTGTTCATTCCTGAACTGTATTCCCCCTTCTTGGAGTGCCATTCCCGGCTTGTTCATTCTCGAACTGTGTTTCCATTCTTGGAGTGCCATTCCCGGCTTGTTCATTCTCGAATTGTGTTTCCATTCTTGGAGTGCCATTCCCGGCTTGTTCATTCTCGAACTGTGTTTCCATTCTTGGAGTGCCATTCCCGGCTTGTTCATTCTCGAACTGTGTTTCCATTTTTGGAGTGCCATTCCCGGCTTGTTCATTCTCGAACTGTTCATTCCCGGACTATATCTCCATTCTCGGAGTGCCATTCCCGGCAGAACTGATCTGATGTAATGTGGGTCTCTCCCAGCCCCCGAATGCCATACCCGGCAAGACTGATACTGATGCTAATACGGGCCTCGCCCCAAACTTATGCTGATGTGGGCCTCGGCCCTGGGACTCATTCCCAGAACTGATAGTGATGTGGGCCTCGACCCTGGGACTCATCCCCTAAACTGATGCTGAAGTGGGCCTCGTCCCTGACTGCTACTGATATGGGCCTCGACCCTGGGACTCATCCCCTAAACTGATGCTGAAGTGGGCCTCGGCCCTGACTGCTACTGATATGGGCCTCGCCCCCAGATTGATACTGATATGGGCCTCGCCCCCAGACTGATACTGATATGGGCCTCGCCCCCAGACTGATGCAGCTGATATAGGCCTCGCCCATGTGATTCATTCCTGAAGACTGCTGACATTGTACTGTTACTGCTTCTGGTTGGCTTGCATTCGGCGCTTTCTTTCTTTTTTTTTTTCTTTGAAACCTGTTATTACAAAACAGAACAAACACGAAAGGATGCAAAATGCGTTACGTGTCTGCATGCATGAATGTTCTTATCCCGTCGGGTTAGGTCTTCCTTCAATTCTCTTGGTGACTGCTTAGCCTTCTTTTCCTCAGACAAGCTATTTCTTCAATCTGTCTACGTTGATCGGCTCGGCGAACTAATTCCCTTCCAAGTCTGATATTTTCACTGGCTATATTTCCCAATTTCTGAATGTCTATCTTATCTTTTTTTTTACTTATTCGAAGGTTCCCCGTGTTCATCACTGGATTCCAAGGTTGAATACTTTTCTCAAATATACTCATATTGCAGAAGAGTTTCAGCGAAATGAACGTCTTTATTATTGTTGAGGAAAAGAGTTCGAACAAGTAACAAAATCAATGTCATTTAAAAAAACTGGATCAAATAGACTAGGAGTAACATCTCCATCATCCGCAGCACTGGCTTCTTCTCCTCGGCCTCTGGTTCTTCACTGTCATCCATGTAAGAAGCTTGGTGGTTGAGGGTTCTTTTCATGGGTTGGGTATTTTATGGGAATCTATGAGATCTTGAATTTCATGCCTGAGGCGGGTGCAGTTGTCGGTGTCATGGCCATGTAGCTGGTGGACGTGACAATAAAGGTTCACATTTATGTGTGGTGGTGGGGGTGCGGAAGTGGCTTGCCTTCTAAGGGTTTCAAGATTCCTTGCCCCTGTAACTTTTCAAATACCTTCGACAAAGGTCT
Organism: Zanthoxylum bungeanum; assembly: GCA_019454045.1. NCBI lineage: Eukaryota > Viridiplantae > Streptophyta > Magnoliopsida > Sapindales > Rutaceae > Zanthoxylum > Zanthoxylum bungeanum. Next base: position 74,535 of record SKCR01012874.1, read on the forward strand.
ACCAAGGTTGGAGAATTGCCGGTTTCTGATGGCAGCAACCTCGACAGTAGCGGGCTTAGTCTCAGAATACCCCCGAAAAGTCTGCCTATTCTGGCCATAGGACTTTCTGTTTTCAGCCTCCTCTCCCTCAATATCCATGATAATTTCCCTCAACTGTCGAAAATCAGAAATCATCGAAGTCATCCTCCTCAGCTTACTATAAATAGAGGGCTTGGTGTCTTTGATGATCATTTTGATTTGGTCCTTCTCAGAGGGCCGAGTCTGCATTTTCAGAAGCTGGCTTCTCCAGCGGTCTACATACTCCTTGAAGCTTTCTTCCGGCTTCTGCTTAGTGTTCTCCAAATCACGGAGTGACAAGTCAATTTCTAAGTCTGTAACATACTGCTTCAGAAAAGCATCAGCTAGTTCCTTCCAATCTTCCTTAACCTTCTTCTCAAGGCTATGATACCAAACCACAGGTGCCCCCTTGAGTGACATCCCAAACATCTTTTGGACTTGGCGCTGTGATAGGCCCATTGAACTCATGACTGAGACATATTGATGCAGATGGACCCTCGGGTCTCCGTTTCCATTAAACTTGGCCATGTCGGGGATTTTAAACTGAGCTGGCAGCTGTTCTCTCTCGAAGGTTATTGCCTCATAATCTAGCAAATCCTCGTTCTTACCCCTCATTTTGCGGGTAACTGTTTCAACCTGATCCCGAAGCTTCTGAAATTCTGCCTGAGACCCAAGCACCCTGCCTGTTGCATATTCTGCCATGTCATCATCAAAAGTGGGGACATCATCCCCCAACCCATTCGAAGGCTCATCATGCCTCACATTCTCAGAATTTCCCCCGGCACGGGGCACAGCCATATTTGTCATTGCAGTAGTCAAGGCTTGCAACTGTTCAGTAATCTTGGCGAAGCCATTTTCCAACTGATCTATCCGGGATACCTCAATATATGATTCACTCATGTCTGTTCTCAGTATTTTGGTGAGTCTTCCCTCTTTTCTAACCCAACGGGAATCTATGATGGCTTTCAGAACACAAGGGTTAACATGATGTATGTATGCATGGGGTGCATGAGATGCATGTAACATATATAACATACTAAATCACTTAAAATTCTCAAACAAATCGGTCCGTTATCATTTTAGAATCTTTCGGGCTAATCGTCATAGGAGTGAACCCATCCCAGTTTAATTGGCCCAATGAGTTCACATCTCATGACAAAGTGCCCGACTAACCCAAATGATAACGTTCCGAACACAATCACAAAGTGGCCCATCAATCACTTAGAAGCCTTTGGCCCAATAGTCATGAAATACGTTCTTGTCCCAGTTTAAATGGCCTAACAAGCCCATATCCCATGACAAATGGTCCAACTGGATCCAAACGACGATGTTCCAAAACACAAGCATAGAAGAAAGATGATGTAAACATGACATAATAATTTCTACACTGGCCCATGACATTTCAGAAGCTTTGGCCTAATAGTCATAAGGTGCGAACTTGCCCCAGTTTAAATGGCCCAGCAAGCCCGCATTTCTGACAATAGTCCAACTGCATCCAAATGAGGATGGTCCACAAGCATATATCCAAGGAAATAATTGTTACTTTAGCCAACCCGGTCTATGGGTGGGTTAGTAAGAGTATAGACAAAGGCTCTCACTGGCGAAGGATGGCCCACAACTAGGTCTCCCCACTCAAGGGTTCGAGCAACCAAGTAGGCGCACCCTTTTTTATACACTAAGGTACGTGCCAATGAGCTATGGTGTGTGACGGACTGTCAAATGGATTTCCCGTTGTAGACCCCCCAGAGGGAAGGTGGAGCGAGGCTCACTTAAATACCCAAGCCTCTTAGGCTCTTATCGCTTGTTGTCAGGAATAAACAACGAGTCCTCCAAATTAGTCCATCGCAATAGGCTACGAGTAGATGGCTATCTAGGTGCCTTCACATCTTTTCCTTCTAGAAAGGTAGTGAATGAAGGAAGACACCAAACCATTACCTAGCCTCAAAATGCCTTTGATTAAACCCTCACTTTATCCACTATAGACACGGTCAATTAAAACATAAATCCAAACATCACAAGTCAATATTTCGGGGCCAATTCTCTATCCCCAGTGGAGTCGCCAGACTGTGGACATTAGAACCTAGGCGACGCTGTTCTAGGCTCGCGGCCTAGTTGGGAGTACGAAATAACATGGAGTCGCCACCCGGTGTGAACCGGGACAAAGATTTAAGGCCGCACTCACCCCTCGCAAGGGAAGACCTCAAACCGTTGGGTTCGGAATGGTCCCTTACTTATGTCACTTGTAATAAAAGGATTTATGTAATAATTTAACCAGGCTTAAATAACATTTATTTCCAAAAATATCATGCTTCTAAATTCATATGCATACATCAACAAGTTCATCACAACATGCAACATCACATGGCAATCTCATGAACATATTTCAATCCTATGATATGGAAAACTAAGAACAACATAATCATGCTTGAGTACTATCTCATGAACCTATTAACCAAATAACATGCTAACAGCCTAATCATGCTTGAATACAATCCCAAGAACACATAGAATGGATAAATGCAGGAATACAAATAATACGGTTGGCTATATAACACAAGAAAGATCAACCAAGATGCAATTATGCATGAATATGATAAGACAGACTCAGTTCAGTGTGTGCGCGTTCGTGTAGCGTTCGTAAACGCGTTCGAACGGTAAACAGAAGGTTCGCGTTCATATGGCGTTTGATAACGCGTTCGAACGGAAATGAACAGAATGCTCGCATTCGTATGGCGTTTGATAACGCATTCGAACGGAAATGAAACAGAATGCTCGCGTTCGTATGGCGTTCGTGAACGCGTTCGAACGGAAATGAGACCTGATGCATGATAAGGCAAAAATGCATGCGCGTTCGAGTTGCGTTCGTAAACGCGTTCGAACGGGAACAGACCTGATGCATGAAATGGGACGCAATACAAAAACAACAAAATAAAGGGGCGCGGCGAAGTACTGCCATAAAGGTGGCCTTTTGGGGCTCTTGATCTCTCAAAGAGAGGACCTTTAGACCAACATACTAAGCCCATGCGCGTCACATCACATCATGCATACAAACATAAAGACAATCATATTATTCTAAGTATGTCTGATTGAACATGTCTTGCATCCAACCGAACACGCATCAACCGGCGCGGCAAAGCATCGTGGTAAATGGCTTTAACCCGTCCCTATAAGGGATCTTTCATTCCACTTACTAAGCCCATGCGCTCGATTGAGTCATGCATAAATAAGCAACATGCAGAATTTAAATGACGAAAAATAAATAAATAAAAGCAACACAAAACAAGAGAAGGTGTCGTTTACTCAAGTGGTACGTGGAGTTGTATCCCAAGTACAGACCGCACTACCGTCCATTCGGATTCGGCTACGGAATTTATGTCTGGGTTTCCATCCTATATACCACAAGAGACGACACTCTTCCATTTCATTCAAGCCACAACATGCATCCATAAACGACTCTCATGCGAATAGAATTCAATAATAATAAAGAAAAACGAATATAAACTAATGAAAAGGTACCCTCAGGTCTAACCTTTAAATCACCTCTCGGATGTACGGTACACGATCGTCGGAAGGGTGGATGCTCCGCACTCTCTCCCGGTTCACTGGTTCACTGTTCTCGTTCGTTGTCTTACTATTTTGAGTCGTCGTTCTCCGTCTTTTGCTACTGTTTCCTTGTGGTTTCGCTGCCGTCTCCTCTTTATCTTTTGCTTACTCTTTTTGGGTGTGTTCTTCCTGTAATTTTTATGTGTGTTGTGTATGAGCTAGGGACTAGGGTTGAGAAGGTTGGTGAAGGGTTCTTTTTATAGGCAAAGGGTTGGGCTTGACAAGGAAAGGTATTTGGCTAATTAAAAAGGGATTTGATTTGGTGTTGGACAAGGAAAGCAAGGGATTTGATTTGGTTTGGTTTAGGAATACAATATTTTAGATTGGTAATTATCTTATTAGATTAGGAAGTCAAATATATGATTGGCTTTAATTGGTTAGGATAGATTTTAATTAGGTATATCTTCTTTTTAGTTTTAGTATATAATATATTCAATTTATTTAAATTAGGCATGATTTTAGTTTAAGTTTGGTAAATGCTTTATTTAATTGGTAAATGGTTTAAATATTTTATTTAATGTTTAATGTTTAAATTAATATTTATTTATTTAATTGGATGTGTTTTTTGGGCTTTGGGGGGCTAATTGGGCTGGATGTGAGGCTAGCAGCAAAACCAGAATTACCGACACCGTTCGAACGCTTCCTCGAACGCGGCACGAACGCCCGCAATCCGTTTGACGTTCGAACATAAACATGAACGCAGCACTAACGAAAACAGTGAACCTTGTTTATTCTGAATTTCCCCTTCCGATGTTCGTTTCCCGTGACCTCCGTGACTTAAAAGGTAGTGTCTCCAAAATGAGACTCATCATAGGGACTTATGTGTAAAAATGCAGTGCCTACAAATACCTATATGCAGTGGTAAGTGGGAGGAAAGTAAAACTCGATGAAAATTGGAGTAATACTGTTCCAGGCACCGAATCCTTAATGGAACACGAACAGTTCATTAGGGATGAAACTGTACCATAATCTTCAAATACACAAGAACCGCGCAAGTCGGAGAGAGTCAGAAAACAACCTAAGAGGTATGGTTTCTGATCTCACCTTATAAAGATGTCAATCTTATTGAAGGAGACAAACTGACTACGTATGAGGAAGTGATACAAGGTATCGACTCCCTATTATGGCAAAGTGCCATGATGTCTGAAATGGATTCCATGTATACCAACCAAGTTTGGATACTGGTTGTTGTACCGGAAGGCATTGTGCCTATTGGTACTAAATTAGTCTTCAAGGAAGACATACATGGATGGCAACATACCAACGTACTAAGTTGGGCTTGTAGTAAAAAGGTATCGTTATCAACATTGTGTCGATTATGACGAAACCTTTTATCCAGTGCCATGGTTAAAATCCATTTGGATAATGCTTGCTAATGTTGCATGTTTCATTCATGAAATATGGCAGCTGAACATCAAAACCGCTTTCCTTAAACAGAAACCTTTTGGAGGATGTTTATAACATCCTGACGATTTTTTCGCACCAAAATGGGCAAACAAGGTTTGCAAGTTATTTAATCCATTTATTGATTGAAGCAAGCATTGCGTTCTTGGAACTATCGTTTTGATGTAATCATAATGGTATATGATTTAATTCAAAACGAAAATGATTCTTGTGTATATAAGGAGGTTAGTGGGAGCGCACTTACAGTGAATGTCCTAAATAATGATGACATATCATTTCTTGGAAATGACATTCCCATAATACAATCGGTGAAAGCTTGGCTTTCATGAAAAATTCTTCGTAGAATTCTTGGGAGAAACAACCTTTATTCTAGGAATAAGGATCTACTGGGATAGATCTAAAAGTTGTTGGCACTCTCTGAGAACTCGTACATTGAAAGATATGTACACGACCTGGTGTCTCATATGCTTTGAGCATATGGAGTCACAATCATGCCAATCAAAGTGATAGTCATTGGATTGATGTTAAGAACATCCTTACGTATCTTAGATGAACTCAGGATGCTTTCTTGAGCTATGGAGAAGGAGAACTTGAAGTGACTGGGTTCACTGCTACAAGTTTCCTAACCGACAAAAATGACTATAAATCGTAATAAGGATACTATATAGTTTGAATAACGGAACAGTGAGTTGGAAATCTTCCAAGCAAGATATTGTTGCCGCATAAACAACAAAAGCAAAATATTGCTGCAGCTGAGGCAGCAATAGAAGCACTTTGGATCTTAATAATCCTAATCAGATTAGGAGTAGTTCTGTTAGCAGCTAAGCTAGGCTACAGCACAGGCTAAAGAATTAATGGTCTCATCAACGATCCAAATATATACTTCAACTATTCATCTGATTCGTTCTGATCATACATCGTGGCGATGTGATGATCGAATAAATCGCATCAGATGATAACTTTGCCAATCCTCTGACGAAAGCTGTTTCTCAGCAGAAGTTTGAGCGACCCGTATATAGTTCAGGTGTAGGACACTTGAGTGATTGGCTATAGGCCAAGTGGGAGATTGTTGGACAAGTATGACCCATAGCATCACTATTTATACATAACATGGTGTTGTTGTACCAATTAATTATGTGACAAAGGAAATTGCTCTTTTATCATTTGTAGTTGGATTACCAAGATACATAAATGATAAAAGTCCATATGATTAGTTCCGGATTGAGATAATATGAGACAGTATTAATCCACGAAGGTTTAATCATTAAAACATCCCTAGTCATAGTATTATCGAGATTGGACATCGATAATGCGGAATAGACTAGTATTGCACTTGTGCGTGTTCTAGAAACAAACTTGGGGATGTAACGTACTAAATATTTTTGTAGAATAGCAATGAAAAGTTTTCGGTTGTAGATCAATAGATTGCATTTGCTTTATCATCTTTAGATTATAATAGAAGCGTCGATGGTTCAAATTATTGCTGCTTTGATGGAGACTTGATTAAGCGAGCATTCTCTAAACGAGTTAAAACACATTCAGGCGTTTGAGTGAGCCATGTGAATCCTTCGATCCAGAATATCGATCGTAACGAAGGTTTCATTCATAGTTCAAATTCTTATTTCTTTTATCGAGTCGATCGTAACGAAGGTTTCATTCATAGTTCAGATTGGAGCATAACGGCATAGTTCTCATATATTTGGGTATTGGATACTTATCCAAGTGTAATAGGAGGTTGTGTTTACCGATGGTACGGAAACAGCTTCGCTCTGGATAGACCCCTCGGAATCCCATTGGTAGTATGACTATGTGTCTATGGGAATCTGAATCAGGGTAGGTGTATTTGGTCTTAACCTGAGACTTGCATCGCTAATACTTGCGACAATCAATATACTTTGGTTTTGGTCGTCCAAAGCTTTAACAGGTTCTGTGTACGCCTCTTCTGGGTATATTGAGAATCGTAGTGTATTGGGTGTGATGTCGAGATGGAAGTATCACTCCAGTCATATGGAGATGATGGTCACGTAGGATACGGATCTGGTGCTCTTATATGCTGCAGCTATCGGGATAATATGACTAGGTCATGTTTATCCGATTATAGATATGTGCTTCGTACGGGGCAGACATAATTCCAGCCCCAGGCCTAGCCCGTGACATCCGATACTGGATCACAATACGCAATACTACGTGTACTACGCCTGATACATATTACATATTCTTTTAAGAATATTTCTGGAGAATTGGGTAGGCACGGTGCTTTGCTAGAAGCCAACCATGTCTTGTAAATCGATAAAAACGTAGTACTAGGTACGTACGTGTTCGGATAGTCCGACGACCGGATTTACTGCCAACATTTTCGGGATCTCATGGGTCGCTTCCCGAAGATTCACCGATGACGTATGACTCGCACATAATTAATCTTGGATTAATTATAAGAGAGAGAAAATTAATCTAGGATTAATTACGAAGATATTTTATCTGGGATAAAATACTATTTAAAAAGAGAGAACGATTAATTTGGAATTAATCGATAAAATAATATATTCGATAGATTATACGAAATTAGATTTCGACGCGGAATTAAAATTAGATTTTAATTCGGGCTAACGAATTGATTTAGAATTAATTCGCAAGCGACGTGAATAATAATTTTGCTAGGTATAATTATTTAAATTAAATTTGATTTAATTACGTCGCAACGGAAAATTCGTTAATTCGGAATTAGCAAATCCGAGCCCGGGAGTGTTTGCGGGACCACTCGCATTTTGAATCAAGTGGGGCCCATAAGTCACATCACGCTTCACATCATTAGTCATTCTTGTGATGGAAGTCACATCAACTTTGAGTGATGTGATGGATGTCACTTTTGTGAGTGATGTGAGTTGTTGGAAGGCTTTAATGCCTTGTACCTTTTTTGAATTTGGTAATTGATTTTTTGTATTTGATTTTTGAAATCAAAAAACACACAACACATCTTCTCTCCCTCTCCCTCTCCAACTCACGACACAAGGTGCCATTTTCTCTCAAATTTCTTGGCTTGGCCGAGAACAACAAGAAGCTTTGGGGAAATTTATTATAAAATTTCCAAGTGCTAGCACACTCAGAGGAGTCTTATAAATGTGATAGGGAAACCCATTCATGAGCATGGAATCCTTTTTCAAAGATTGGAGCTTGAAGAACATCTCAAGGAGGACAAAGAGGAGTTTGGCCGAGAGTCTCATGAAGAAATTTTTGTGTTCATCGCATCCAAAAGCCGATCAAAGTGAGTATTTCCGCAACTTTACTTTGTTGTATTTGCATTTTTCATCACTTAATTAGATCTTGGTTTGACCTAGAAAACCCAACACTTCCAACTATTAGGAATCATCTATGAGTCATTCAGTATTCGCTCCAACGAATACTCATATTTCTATACGAGTTTCCAAAACTCATGGTACATCGCGTTAAACCATTGGAACTCCAATTCCAATATACGACATGTGCTAGTCTTCTAGGTTATAGGAATTCGACCGTATTCCAAAACCAACGACTAGGAATATTTACTTTAAGAATAGTTTACCCCTAGTGTCAAGACTATTCTAAGGTCGATGTCATTCTGAGCATATCGATACATCAATTTAATACGCGTAATGACAATACCATTATAAGATATGAAATGAAAAATATAGTTATTTTATTAATGAATAATAAAATGTACAAATCGGATTGTCACTCCAAGCACCAACTCCATCATGTTCGAGGTTCTTGCTGCAAAGCATAAGCCTATGGCTATGTCATCTTTGATGATGGAGTCATTGCGAGGCATGTTCGGGCAGCCTTCGAAGCTACATCGTCATGAGGCCATGGTGTCAATGATGATCGCTAGGATGAATGAAAAGACATCTTTCTAAGAGCATGTCTTAAGAATGATGACCTGCCTCAATATGGTCGAAACCCATGGAGCTCGTATTGGAAGCCCAGTGGAGAGGCAAATATTGCTAAAAGTAATTATACCATGAGGGTCGGGATAGGGCATACTGTTTCAGAAAGAGTAGTGGGAGTTTCCAGTTAGGTTTTTCAATAATAGTTATTTAAATTTGAACAATGTGTTATTCATTCCTGGTTTTCGCAGAAATTTGATTTCTGTTTCTAAACTTTTGGATGATGGTTTTTATGTTTCTTTTAATAATAATTTGGTTATTATTGGTATAAATTGATTAACTATATACAAATGATAATCTGAAAATAATTTATATGTATTACCATTAACACATAATTCACTGTTCAATACTGAAATATTTAAGGTTGAAAAACCTAAAACGAAATGACAAAATATTTCTCACGATGACACATATTTGTGGCATCTTAGACTTGGTCATATTAGGCTTGAACGTATATATATGTTGATAAAGAATGGAGCTTTAAACCAGTTAAAGCTTATAACTTTACCAATTTGCGAATCCTGTCTAGAAGGAAAGATGACCAAGATACCTTTTCCTGGAAAAGGTATAAGAGTCAGTAAACCACTTGAGCTAATACATTCTGACATTTATGGACCGATGAATGTAAAAGCTCGATGTGGTTATGAATACTTCTTCACATTTATTGATGATTATTCTAGATATGGTTACGTTTACCTAATACAACATAAGTCAGATACTTTTGAAAAGTTCAAAGAGTATTGTGTTGAGGTTAAGAACCAATTAGGTAAGACAATCAAAACTCTACGATCGGATCATGAAGGAGAATACCTTAATAGAGATTTCAAGGAATTCTTAGTTGAGCATGGGATAGTATCCCAGCTCATAGCACCCGGAACACCACAGTAAAATGGTATTATAGAGAGGAGAAGTTGGACTCTATTAGACATGATAAGATATATGTTTAGCTATAGTTTACTACCTAGTTCATTCTGGGGGTATGCATTGCAAACATCAATGTATATCTTTAATGTAGTTCCATCTAAGTCTGTTCCTAAGACTCCCTTAAAGTTGCGGAGTGATCGTAAAGCTAGTTTATGACATTTACACATATAGAGGTGTCCAGTCAATATGCTGAAGAATAAGACTACTAAATTAGAGCCACGTTCTCAGGTGTATCTATTTATAGGCTATCCTAAGGAGACAAAGGGTGGATTCTTTTATAGTCCAGAAGATAACAAAGTATTAGTGTCGACAAACACAATATTTTTAGATGAGGACTATATGAGGAAGTTCAAACCTCAAAGTAAAGTGTCACTCGAAGAGTCACTTACTGGTTCGACCAGCACACTATCATCAATAACATTTGATAAAAAAAATAACACCTTCGACATCTGAGCGTCAGATGCAAGTTTTTCAGAATGATCTGCCACCTAGACATAGTGGGAGGGTTGTATGACAACCTGATCGATATCTAGGTGTTGGAAAGACACAATTTGTCGCTTTCATTGATGGTGTAGATGATTCATTGACCTATCGTAGTGCAATGGATGATTCTGATAAAAAAGAATGACCCAAAGCCATGAACCTCAAGATGGAGTCTATGTACTCCAACTCAGTATGGGAACTTGTAGACCAACCCGATGGGGTAAACCTAGAGGTTGCAATTGGATCTACAGAGAAATAGGGAAGCAGATGGGAAGGCACAAACCTTCAAGGATAGGCTAATGGTTAAGGGTTATACCTAGAAAAATGGAGTTGACTATTATGAGACTTTCTTGCCAGTGGCCATGCTCAAATCTATCTGCACTCTTCTGTCTGTTGCCGCATATTATGACTATGAGATCTGGCAGATGGATGTCAAAACTGCATTCTTGAATGGAAATGTTGATGAGTGTATCTATATGGTACAATCAAAAGGGTTCATAGCACAAGGTCAAGAACAAAAGGTTTGCAAGCTACAAAGGTCTATTTATGGACTCAAGTAAGCATCTCGATCTTGGAACATAAGATTTGATACCACGATCAAGTCTTATGATTTTGAGCAGAATGTTGATGAGCCTTGTGTATACAAGCACGCCATTGATATAAATATGGTTTTCTCATTTTGTACGTCGATGATATTTTACTCATTGTGAATGATGTAAAAATATTATCGGACGTGAAAATCTTGCTAGTTAACCAATTCCAAATGAAAAATTTGGAAGAGGCCAGTTATGTATTTGAGATCCAGATTCTTCGGGATCGTAAGAAATGATTGTTAGCTATGTCTCAGGCATCCTATATCGACAAGATACTTGTGTGATTTGGGATGTAGAATTCCAAGAAATGTAATTTGCCTTATCGACATGGAATTTATTTTTTGAAAGAACAATCTCCGTAGACATCTCAAGAAGTTGAGGAAATGAGACATATACCATATGCCTCAGCAGTTGGTAGTCTCATGTATGTCATGTTATGCACGAGACCGAATATCTGCTTTACAGTGGGAGTAATCAGTAGGTTTTAGTCTAACCCAGGATTAGATCATTAGGTGGCTGTGAATCATATTCTCAAGTATCTTAAAAGAACAAGAAATTATTGTTGGAGTTGGTGCTTAGAGTGCCAATCCGAATTGTACATTTTATTATTTATTAATAAAATAACTACATTTTCATTTCATACATTATGAATAGTATTGTCATTATGCGTATTAGATTGATGTATAGATATGCTAAGAATGACATCAACCTTAGAATAGTCTTATTGTAATACTGGACACAATGTGGTCCGACATTGGGATAAGTATTACTTTTGTAAATTATTCTTAAAGTGCATATATATATTCCTAGTCGTTGATTTAGGAATACGGTCGAATTCATATAACCTAGAAGACTAGCATATGTTGTATATTGGAATTTGAGTTCCAATGGTTTAACCTGATGTAGAATGAGTTTTGGAAACTCGTATAGACGTATGGGTATTGGTTGGACCAAATACTGAATGAATCACAAGTGATTCCTAATAGTTGGAAGTACACAAAACCGTCAATAAGAATCTCCTCGAGTCGAGTATTGGTTGGACCGAATACTGAATGAATCACAAGTGATTCCTAATAGTTGGAAGTACACACAACCGTCAATAGGAATCTCCTTTGACTATAGGATAACATTGATTTTGTGTGAGATCCTCCACACTTTGATGCCATGTATGTCAGAAACCTTTCATGTTCTGGCCTCTAGATGTTCGTTAGGTGTGGATCGATGCACTCAGTAATCAAGTGCGAAGCAATATATGATCCATCAGCCCATATGTGTACCATAAGGGGTTTACGTATCCATGTGAGTAAAGTCACAACTCTTAAAGCTTTGGTCAAAGTCGATCACCTATGGTGGATCACATTATGAAGAATCGTGGACATGTCGACATGAGATGTGCACCTCGGAAACTTGATGGTGTATTCTATGTTTCCTAAGCACAACTCGGATAGCCTACAACGTATGGATTATTAAACATATATGATGACTTCGACTTGTATAGTTCAGAAAGGTCGTTCGTGTTCTTCGCGAATTCGGAGGTGTCTGAATTGTGTACATATTAGTTAGGCTTATATGACGAACGTGTCTGAACTTAGAGAGTCCCAATATGAAGTGTACTCGTTGAGCACTTGGGTAGCCGATTATTTTTTATAAAAGATAATATTCAATATTATAATTATCAACTAAGACAATCAAGTGTTATTGGATAATATTGATTATTTACTTTGACCTAATTGGATTACTTGGATTAATTTAATAATTACACAATGGCTTAATTGTAAAATCATAATTATCTCTATCATTCGAGGATATTATGGTAATTGTAAGTGTGTAATAATAGGTGGTTTTGGCTTGATTTAATTGGATTAAATCAAAGTGGCAAACATTGAACTAATCTATTTCCTAATCATTGTCTTGATTTAATTGGATTAAATCAAAATGGTAGACAATAGAGATTAGACACACCTAATTATACATATTTGGAAAAATTAGATTAAGTCCACCTAAAAGTTGATTACAACTTTTATTAATTAAAAATTGCCTAAGTTTTGCTATAAATAGCAAGCTTTAGGAATGTTTTAATTAAGCAAAGCAAAAGCTTGAGAAAGCTAAATACAAGTAAGAATTAAAGAAATTAGCCTAAGTTAGAGGAGTGTTTAGAGAAGCTTTGTGAGGTCTTTACAATATTTCATCTAGGATAAATCAAGATTGGATCTTGGGGTGAAGCTTACTAGCATTGGAATCAAGATTGGATCTTGGAGTCAAGCTTGCTAATCCTTGAAAGTTCTCCAAATATTTCAACAAGAAGAAGTAGATTGGATCTTTGAATCAACCTTGCTAGGAAAGTTTGATCTTCTCCAAAAACTATATTTTTCATTAGTGAGACATATAGTGCTGAATTATGTATTAGATACATAATGTTGAAATTAGGCTAATTAATTGTGTTAGGATATTTTGGAGATATAAACACAATATGCTTGTAATTGGGTCAAAAAGTTTATGTTAGACATAGATATAAAATTAGAGTTTAGAACTCTAGATAATAGCTTAGAGTTAAGGCTACAATTCTAGAATCACTTGACCGCCTTTGGGTGACCTATAATTGTTCACGAGTCATTTCATTGTGGGATTCTATTTTGGTTTGTAATTTGATTTAAAGAAAAGCTTATTTATATTTAGAATATGTGTGAGTGTGTGCGCGCGCGCGCGCGTGTGTGTGTGTGTGTGTGTGTGTTATTTATCTTGTATTGATGAATCTACCATAGAGGCTGAGTATATAACAGCTTGTGAAACAGCTAAGGAAGCAGTCTGGCTCTGGAGGTTCTTGGGAGATCTGGAAGTTGTTTCAGATATGGATAAATTGTTGGGTTTCTATTAAGTCCCAAGATCGATTTCAAGCAAGAAACATGTGTGAATACAACAAAGAAATATGGCGGAAACATACTTACATTGATCGGTTATGTGATGCGAGGAACAAAAACTTTTCTCCCCTCCATGGTGCTCTCGGTAGTGGGCAGTTTTTGTGCTCCATGAAATTCGGCCATGGTGATCCTCCAAGCTCTAAGCTTTGTATGTGATTCCATGCCCACGGGTGGGTTTCCCTATCACCTTGGATGACTTTTCATATGCTAGCATTGGCAAGATTGCCATAAATCTTCCATTTTCTTTCTTAGTTCTCTCGGTTTTGAAGAACAAAAATGAGAGAAATGGCCTCTTGGCCGAATGCAAAGAGAGGAGAGAATGAGAGAATGTGTTTTGTTTGTTGGTTAATTGATTTGCAAAATCAATTAAAACATATACCAAATTTTGATTTTTCAAAAGTCAAAAAGGTACAAGCATTAAAGCTATCCAACTACCACCATCAATCACAAGTGACAAATTATCACATCACTCAAAGTGACTAGACATCATATCAATCAAAGTGACTAATGATTTGACGATTGATGTGACTTGTGGGACGCACTTGAATTCGAAAAATACGAGTGCGCCCGCAAACACTCCCGGGCTCGGGTTCGCTAATTCCAAATTAACGAATTTTCCGTTGCGACGTAATTAAATCTAATTTAATTAAATAATTATGCCTAGCAAAATTACTATTCACATCGCTAACGAATTAATTCTAAATTAACTCGTTCGCCCGAATTAAAATCTAATTTTAATTCCGCGTCGAAATCCAATTTTGTTCTCTCTCTTTAAATAATATTTTATCGATTAATTCCAAATTAATCGTTCTCTCTCTTTAAATAATATTTTATCCCAGATAAAATATCTCCTTAAATAATCCCAGATTAATTTTCTCTCTCATATAATTAATCCCATATTAATAAAGTGCGAGTCATACGTCATCGGTGAATCTTCGGGAAGCGACCCATGAGATCCCCGGATATGTTGGAAGTAAATCCGGTCGTCGGACTATCCAAACACATACGTACCTAATACTACGTTTTTACCGATTTACAAGACATGGTTGGCTTCTAGCAAAGCACCGTGCCTACCCAATTCTCCAGAAATATTCTTATAGGAATATGTGATATATATCAGGCGTAGTATATGTAGTATTGCGTATTGCGATCCAGCATCGGATGTCACGTGCAAGGCCTGGGGCTGGAATTGTGTTTGCCCCATACAAAGCACATATCGGATCTCTGGTAACTAGTCTCTATAATCGGATAATCATGACCTAGTCATATTATCCCGATGACTGCAGTACATAAGAGCATCAGTTATGTATCCTACATGATCATCATCTCCACTATGACTGGAGTGATACTTCCGTCTTGACATCACACCCAATACACTACGATTCTCAATATACCCAGAAGAGGCATACACGGAACCTGTTAAAGCCTTATATGACCAAAACCAAAGTTATTGATTGTCGCAAGTATTAGCGGTGCAAGTCTCAGGTTAAGACCAAATACACCAACCCTGATTCGGACTTCCATAGACACATAGTCATACTACCAATAGAATTCCGAGGGGTCTATCTATAGCGAAGCTGTTTCCGTACCATGGTAAACACAACCTCCTATTATACTTGCATGAGTATCCTATACAAAAATATATGAGAACTATGATGTTATGCTCCCACAACGCGCACAAGTGTAATACTAGTCTTTTACACATTATCGATGTCCAATCTCGATAGTACTCTGACCAGTGATATTTAATGATTAAACCTTTGTGGATTGATACTGTCTCATATTATCTCAATCCGGAACTAATCATATGGACCTTTTATCATTTATACATCTAGGTAATCTAATTACAAATGATTAAAAGGGCAATTTTCTTTGTCATATAGTTAATTTGTACAACAACACCATGATCTGTACAAATAGTGATGCTATGGGTCATAATTGTCCAATAATCCTCACTCTGGCCTATAGCCAATCACACGCCAACATGTCCTACACAACTATACGGTCGTCTAAACTCTCAACTTCTGCTGAGAAAATGCTTTCGTCAGCAAATTTGCAGTGTTATCATCTGATGCGATTTATTTGATCATCACATCGCCACGATGTATGATCCGAACGAATCAGATGAATATTTGAAGTATATATCTGGATCGTTGATGAGACCATTCATTCTTTAGCATGCGCTGTAGCCTAGCTCAGCTGCTAACAGAACTACTCCTAATCTGATTAGGATTATTATCAATCCAAATGGCTTCTATTGCTGCCTCAGCTGCAGCAATAACCCGCTTTTGTTGTCTATTCGGCAACAGTATCTTGCTTGGAAGATTTTCAGCTCACTGTTTCATTATTCAAACTTTATAGTACTGTTGTTACGACTTATAGTCGTCATTATCGGTTTGGAAACTTGCAGCAGTGAACCCAGTCACTTCAAGTTCTAATTCTCCATAGTTTAAGAAAGCATCCTTAGTTCATCTAAGATACTAAAGGATGTTCTTAACATCAATCCAGTGACTATCACTTGGATTGGCTTTATTGTGACTCCATATGCTCAAAGCATATGAGACACCAGGTTGCGTACATTTATTTCAATGTACGAGTTCTCGGAGAGTACCAACAACTTTTAGATCTATCGTAGTAGATCTTTATTCCTAGAATAAAGGTTGTCTCTCCCAAGAATTCTGCGGAGAATTTTCATGAAAGCCAAACCGATTGTTTTATAGGAATGTCATTTCCAAGAAATGACATATTATCATTATTTAGGACAGTCATTGTAAGTGCGCTCCCACTAACCTCCTTATATACACAAGAATCATTTTCGTTTTGAATTAAATCATATACCATTATGATTACATCAAAACGATAGTTCCAAGAACGCAATGCTTGCTTCAATCCATAAATGGATCGAATTAACTTACAAACCTTGTTTTCTCGTTTTGGTACGATAAAACCGTCAAGATGTTGTAAACATCCTCCAAAAGGTTTCCGTTAAGGAAAGCGGTTTTGACGTTCAGCTGCCACATTTCATAAATGAAACATCCAGCATCAGCAAGCATTATACAAATGGATTTAACCATGGCAACGAGTAAAAGGTTTCGTCGTAATCGACACAATGTTGATAACAATACATTTTCACTACAAGCCCAGCTTAGTCCGTTGGTATGTTGCCTTCCATGTATGTCTTCCTTGAAGACTTATATGGTACCAATATGCACAATGCCTTCCGGTACATCAACTAGTATCCAAACTTGGTTGATTTACATGGAATCCATTTCGGACTTTATGGCACTTTGCCATAATTGGGAGTCGATACCTTGTATCACTTCCTCATTCGTAGTCAGTTCGTATTCCTCAATAAGATTGACATCTTTACGAGGTGAGATCGGAAACCCATACCTCCCAGGTTTTTTTCTGACTCTCTCTGACTTACGCGGTTCTTGTGTATTCGAAGATTATGGTATAGTTTCATCCTTGATGAACTGTTTGTGTTCCATTAGGACTCGGTGCCTGGAATAGTATACTTTGATTTTAATCGAGTTTTACTTCCCTCCCACTTACCACTGCATAAAGGAATTCCTCTTAGGAAAACCGCATGGCGAGCAACAATTACATTGTTCTCATGTGATATGTATAAGTACTATACTTTGGTTTCCCTAGGATAACCCACAATTAGGCACTTATCCGATTTGGGTTATAGTTTGGTATCATCCAAACATATGCCCAGCATTCCCAAATCTACAGGAATGAGAAAACCTGGTTTCTTTCCTGTTCATATCTAATATGAAGTCTATCAAACAGATTTTTATGGAACCTTATTCAAAATAAGTTTTGCACTGATTAATGCGTATCCCTTGAAGGAAATGGTAGCTCAGAGTGACTCATGATTAACCTTACTATGTCCAACAAGGTTCGGTTCCTCAGTTCGGACACACCGTCAAATTGACGTGTTCCGGGAGGAGTCCTCATTGAAATTATACTATACTCTTTCAAGTATTTGAGAAACCTATTGCTTAAGTATTTCCATCATGGTCTAACCGTGACGGTTTTAATACTTTAGCTGATCTGTTTGTCTACTTCGTGTCGAAACTCTTTAAATTGATCAAAAGTTTCTGATTCGTGTTTCAATAGAAACATATAACCATAACGCGATGCCACATCCATAAAGGTCACGAAATATTCATATCCATCTCTAGCCTAGCTAGACATGGGCCCACTTATGTCACTATGAACGAGGGCAAACAGATCGGTGGCACTTACACTTTTACCAAGTAAAAGGTATTTTAGGCATTTTGCCTAATAAACTAGATTCGTAGACATTATTTGATTAGAGTCAAATCTGTCATAGTATCCACTCTTCAAAAGTGTGGATATACGAGTCTTGTTTGATGTGTCCCAGACAACAATGCCATAAATAAGTCTCATCTGATCAAATCAATTTGAGCTATTTGTTTGTCATGTTATACGTTTGAGATTCATTTATATTCAAAATATAAATATTGTCCTTCACATCTAATGTGTTTATCTCAATATCATCTTTATAAAATAAAACACTTTAGTGTTCTAGAATATAAAGGTATATCTGCAATGGATTATACTCTGATATAGAGATAATGTTTCTAGTCAAACTAGTTACATACTAACAGTTTCCTAATTTAAGTACACACCCAAAGGGTAGTTCCTAAACTTAGGTATCTACGGTCAAAACAGCGATTCTCGTCCCGTTTTCGATTCGCAGATTAATCTCAACTGAAGTCAGTGTCCTGCTAATTAGCAGATACTGCACACCAGTACATACTTATGTACCACATTTAGTATCTAAAATCCAATTTTAATACTAGTAGCGAATATGTTTATGACAAACATATTTGAAGTCGGAGCTTTGCCCTTCTTCTCTTCCTTCATGTCTGCCTAGTCCATACGGCAGTCACGCTTCTAGTGACCCCGTTTGCCACAGTTTAGGCAGACATTTTGGGATATGTCATATGTCTTCCCAGAAGATTATAATGATTTTGCCTTTGCCCCTTTTCCACACTCCAAAAGCCTTTAGCCAAGCTTTGACCTTCTGGGATGTCGAAGTAAGATGTGCCTTGCGCTTCTTGCCATATTGCAAACTCTGGCTTTGTCTCCTTGAGTATAGCCATTAACTCTCCAAGAGTTTTATATTGCAATTTGTACTTCTAAGATCTAAAGATAGATCTATGAAGATCCTTCAATTTCAATATCATACTATATGGATATAATCCTTAGTTCTGAATAAGAAATTAAGGAGTCTTTGCGGCAAGCATAACGGATTACGCACTAAAGTTATCATCACATTAATATTCCAAATATCATGTTCTACTATTTGCTCAACTTCGGGCTTAGTCTCGAGACTTCACTATATCAAATAAAGTAACTTCTCGGTTTTCAGGACTATCCTGAAGTTTTATTCCCAATTTGAAAATTAAAGCCGTTTAATCACATTTTCTCCCAGGATTATGTTCTTAACACTAATCTTTCATTTATCTTGATTCCAATAGTCTAAATATCAAATCAACGATTTTAGGTACTATTGATTATAATGATTACTATAGTCTAACTATATAATCAACTATAATTTAATAGGTTAAATTCAATTATATTGATTACTCTAATCCAATTATAAAATCAACTATAATTGAAGTTATTTGAATACAATCCAACTGTTTAATTAAAACAACGATTAAATATTAGTCCAACTAATATATTAATTTATTTTGACGAAAATTTGAATGAGCGCGTATTGGCAAGTAACTAAACGAATATTGCAAATTTAAAACTTGCCTCCCACTATTTTTCGGCGAGCCTCTAAGCCTCTGTGGAGTACTCGGGAAACCTTGTTTCCTAGTGGGCTAGGATCCTGTTAAATAACACACAATCTTGACTTTGGCAAACAAATTGTATGATAATTAACCATGTAAATCTCTAAGATCAATTGGATCTCATCCAATTCCTAGATCCAGTATGAGGACATCCAAGTCCGAAACATATATCTTATATATGCCAATATATCCAATATATCCCCTAACCTTTTCCTCTGAATCAACTAAGCCTTGGCTTTGGCACAACAAACTTAGTGATCCCAGTTAAGCGGAACCCATTGACCATGGAAAGCTTCGTAATCGATGTCGATGGACAAGTGATCTTGACTTTCGCCAATAAATCACAACTTGGAGAAGACACCGATATGGAACAAAGCCTTCATGATTCAAACACATCAGCGACGGACAAAGGTCTTGACTTTGGCAAACAAACCAGTGTCAGTCTTGGATCTTGAGTAAGAATCACTCAATGGAAGGAAAAACGCTTAATATATGTTGAGGGTTTTTCGTGTAATTGGCAACCAATTAATTATCTTTGTTAAGGTCTCATCATCATACACTTTTAAACATGCATTCTAAAAACATAATAAGGCGCGTATAAATAAATATAATAATGATATGCGGATGGATACTTAAACACATTATTCCTAGAACAAATCTCTCCATTTCCTCTCTCCCTCTAGCACAAGTATTACTTCTACCCAATTACATAACACTTCTAAAGAAACCTCATTTACATTGAGGGGAATATGTGAGAAAGAAATACACAGAGTCAATAGGTAATAGGCTGGACACGCAGGTCCAATTAATAAATTCTAAATTTATTACAACAATTTCCAAAATTGCCCTCACCCATCTAATATCCATCCGATATACATTATTCATACATCGCATCCATGTATTCACACAAAGCATGTTATCAATCAATCTAATCCAATTAATTAATCTGAAATTAATGACCATCCAATGTTCAAACAACGATTTGATTTTGCGCGAGTCCGACTCATTTTGCGAATAAGTACTCAAAGTACGAATTCTTGAATTATATCAAACTACAACATTAAATCCAATTTAATTTGTATTTAATACTAATTCATTATTTAATTCCAAATTAAATATTACAGTTTATAATGTACCTTTACGACTTAGATTCTAAATCTAATCATTACGGGTCTCAAAGCCCGATTAACATCCAATGTCAATTTAATTTAAAGTCCAATGGGCTTTCAATTAATTTCTTAAGGCATGGACTTTTGGTCAATATGGGTCAAACCCAAATACCAAAGCCCATTTAAGGAATCACCCTTATTTGCCAAGAAACCAATTTAGGCCCAATTAAAATTAAAGGTCCATTAAGTCATAATTGGATTTTATGGATATGGTTTTGGGCCCAATTGGATCTAACCAATTAGCATAAACCAAACTTGGCCCAACCAATCCCATTAAGCCCAATTACAACTTTATAAGCCCAGTTCCAAATTTGGCACAATTAATTAAATTACCAAAATTCCAAATTTCATAATTTAATTAACCTAAAGTGTATGCCATAATTAATTAACCAATTAACATTTCCAAAATACTAATTCACTCAATTAATTATGCTAATCATCATCAAAACATGTCCAACACATTTGAATCAAAAAATCACATCATTTTCATGCTACATAGTCACGGCATTTTAGGGTTTTATGTCCAATTCAAAATTTAATCCCATTAAATCTCAAATTAACATTTCCCAAAAGATTTCAACTCATCCAATGATCAAAATCAAAAATCACCATGACTTAGGGCAACCTCAAAGTTTCGGCCAAGCCTCAATATTGGGGAAAATTTGATCCAATCCAATTTTCACAAAATTGATCACAAATAACTCCAAGTCATTCATTAACAAGCATGCTCAAACAAGTAATTTCACTCAAACATGCTCAAATTCAATTTACCCAAATTTTACCCTAATCAAATTTCATGCTCAAAATGGCTCAAGATACCATTGTTGGGTTTCTATTAAGTCCCAAGATCAATTTCAAGCAAGAACATGTGTGAATACAACAAAGAAATATGGCGGAAACATACTTACATTGATCGGTTATGCGATGCGAGGAACAAAAACTTTTCACCCCTCCATGGTGCTCTCGGCAGTGGGCAGTTTTTGTGCTCCATGAAATTCGGCCATGGTGATCCTGTTAGGGTTGGTGCTCCGAGCGCCAATTTTATTATGTATTTCTATGTAAATACTAATGTAACGTTTTATTATGAATAAAATGAACAATTTCTTTTATATAAATTCTTATTTTATATGGTAAAGACGTAACCGACCTTAGAATGATTAGTTATGATACAGTTGCAAAAGCGTCGCAACTGACATGGAGTTATATCATGACGTTGTCATTCTTAGAAAGTTCCCAGTCAAGGTTTACACAACTTGGTCAGTAAAGTAAACATGTAGAGACTGGTACATGTCGTATATCAGAATCTTGGATTTCGATGGTTTCTCAGTGAACCATGAGTCTTGGAGACTCGTATAGACGTATAGGTGTTTATAGCGGATGAACACTGAACGACTCACCGAAGATTCTTAATGGATGGTACACCAACGTCAAAAAGAATCATCTCAGGTTGAGTGAGCATAGTGATTCTTTGACTTGAGATACCACTATGGATATCTGAGTTATCTTCCACATTTTGAAGGCAGTCACATCACCGATCTATTTAGATCAGACCTCCGCCTGTTCGTTGGGTGGACTGATGCTCAGGATATCCTATGTGTATCAAGATATGATCCGTCAGCTCTGTGTACAGAGTATAGGTATTCAATATGGTATTAGCAATCTGTTAAATCCATGGGCCCGTGGTACACTGTAAATTAGTTCTAAGTGTTATTTGAGGGATTGCTAATAAAAACGTCGACGTGATTATATCTATAGAGATTTGATGTTTGTATCTATATCTCTAGATTAATCCGGATACCTGTGACGGATGGATTATACGTATGCAATGACCTCGACCTGTATGATTCAGTGAGTTTATATGTGTTCGTCATAATTTACGGGTGGGTGAATTATGGACACGTAATTTGATTTCGTGACGGATATGTCTGAATCTAGAGAGTCTCACTAATGAAATTTACTCGTAGAGCACTAGGGAAACTGTTATGAATAATACTGATTATTTATAACTCGTTTAACGGTTAAACAAAAAATACATGCAATCGGGACCTATCGGTCATTTCCAATATTGATGTGTATTTTATTTAATACTTGATTTTATTAAATACACATTAATAAAATATCAAATTATGATATTTGACTATCATTAATATATGTATTTGAGATATTTAATGTAAATATAATACATATATTTAAGATATTTATTTTTATTAATTAATTATTTAATTTTTAAATAATTAAATTAATTTATAAAATAAATATCTTAAGTAATGATTTCTACTTTATTAAGTGAGAAATTGCTTGATGTAATTGGAACACATTTTTGCAACTTTATTAAAGTTTAAGTGATAATTTATTATATGCAAAATGTGTGCCAATTATATAAATACAAAAAAAAAAAAAATTAAAGTAATTGTTGCTTTAATGTTGAAAAAATCGGCCAAGGTGGTGGGTGATACAAAAATTGGTTTTTTTTCATTTTCAACACTTAGACAACTTCAACAAAAATGCAAAAGAGAGAATTGAGAGCAAAAAGGAAAAAGAAAAGAAATCAAAGCAAAGCAAAACTTTATTTTTGTAAGTAATTTCACTTCTTCTTCTTCATGAAAATTGTTTCAATATTTCTTAACTTCAATGGTGATGTTAAGATCATGTCTCTACTTTTTTAGTTTGTAATTAAATTTGTTGGATGCTTGTTGGATGTGTTTAAGCATGTAGAATTAATTTATTTGCTTATTAATGTAATCAAGCTTAATAAATTAATTAGAAAATTAAAGTTCCTATTCTAGAGTTAATTAGCCATTCATAATTAGCCTAAAATTGTTCTTGATTAATTTCATGATGGTGGTGTAGTAATTTGAAGATTAAAGTATTGAATTTTTGTAATTTAGTATAAATTGCCAATTTGAGTGATTTATGAAATTAGGATTCCAAACCTACTCAAATTTTGGGGCTTTTCATATATAAGCTTTAATTTGATGTATATTTGTTGCATGTAAAATTTGGGATTAATTGGATTTGATCTTGATGTGTTTTGAGCATTTTGGGCCAAATTGCAATTAATTAAAGTTTAGGGCTGTTTCGAAAATTCCAGAAAAAAACTGGGCTGTTGGCGCAATTCTGGAAAATATTTTTGTTTTGTTGCAAACTTGTAAAAATTATTTTTGGGTTAATTTGGAATTAATTAAAAATGTAATTGACATATTTAAAACCAAAATAATTAATTTGTAAAAGTTTGGGGTAATTTTGTAATTAAAAGAAATATGATTTCTTAGGTTATATTTCATAATTTAAGTATTGGTTAATTAAATAAATAATTTTATTTAATTGTTCCAAGAAAAAATTTTGAAATCAGAGAAATCGTTTTTTCCGCGTTCCGCTACGCTAACCTTGTAATTCCCAATAAAACCCCAACAGATCCTCCAAGCTCCAAGCTTTGTATGTGATTCCATGCCCACGGGTGGGTTTCCCTATCACCTTGGATGACTCTTCATGTGCCAGCATTGGCAAGATTTGCCACAAATCTTCCATTTTCTTTCTTAGTGCTCTCGGTTTTGAAGAACAAAAAGGAGAGAAATGGCCTCTTGGCCGAATGCAAAGAGATGAGAGAATGAGAGAATGTGTTTTGTGTGTTGGTTAATTGATTTCCAAAATCAATTAAAACATATACCAATTTTGATTTTTCAAAAGTCAAGAAGGTACAAGCATTAAAGCTATCCAACTACCACCATCAATCACAAGTGACAAGTTGTCACATCACTCAAAGTGACTAGACATCACATCAATCAAAGTGACTAATGATTTGACGCTTGATGTGACTTGTGGGCCGCACTTGAATTCGAAATGCGAGTGCGCCCGCAAACACTCTCGGGCTCGGGTTCGCTAATTCTAAATTAACGAATTTTCTGTTGCGACGTAATTAAATCTAATATAATTAAATAATTATGCCTAGCGAAGTCACTATTCACATCGCTAACGAATTAATTCTAAATTAATTCGTTCGCCCAAATTAAAATCTAATTTTAATTCCGCGTCGAAATTCAATTTCGTTTAATATATCGAATATATTAATTAATTGATTAATTCCAAATTAATCGTTTTCTCTCTTTAAATAATATTTTATCCCAGATAAAATATCTCTGCAATTAATCCCATATTAATTTTCTCTCTCATCTTATTAATCCCAGATTAATTAAAAGTGCGAGTCATACGTTATCGGTGAATCTTTGGGAAGCGACCCATGAGATCCCCGGATATGTTGTCAGTGAATTCGGTCGTCGGACTATCCGAACACGTAAGTACCTCGTACTACGTTTATACCGATTTACAACCAAGGTTGGCTTCTAGCAAAGCACCATGCCTACCCAATTCTCCGGAAATATCCTTACAGGAATAAAGGATCTATATCAGGCGTAGTATACGTAGTATTGCATATTTCTGTCCAGTATCAGATGATCACATGCAAGGCCTGGGGCTGGTACAGTGTCTGCCCCGTACGAAGCATATATCGGATAACGAGCAACTAGTATCTTTAATATCGGATAATCATGACCAAGTCATATTATCTTGATGGTTGCAACCTTTATAGAGAACCACTTATGTATCCCTGCGCGATCATCAACTCCATATGACTGGAGTGACACTTCCGTCTTGACATCACACCCAACACACTACGATTCTCAATATACCCAGCATTGGCGTACACAGAACCGGTTAAAGCCATGGACGACCGCAACCAAAGTATATTGATTGTCGCAAGTATTAACGGTGTAAGTCTCAGGTTAAGACCAAATACACCTACCCTAATTTCGGACTTCTATAGACACATAGTCATACTACCAATGGAATTCTGAGGGGGTCTATCCAGAGCGAAGCTGTTTCCCATACCATCAGTGAAACACAACCTCCTATTACACTTGCATGAGTATCCTATACCCAAATATATGATAAATATGATGTTGTGCCCTCACAACGCGCACAAGTGTAATACTAGTCTTTTACGCATTCATCGATGTCCAATCTCGATAATGCTCTGACTAGGGATATTTAATGATTTATCCTTCGTGGATTGATACTGTCTCATATCATTCTCAATCTAGGAACAAATCACAGGGACCTCCTATCATTTAAATATCTAGGTGATCTAATCACAAATGATAAGAGTGCAATCTCCTTTGTCACATAGTTAATTTGTACAACAACACCATGATATGTACAAATAGTGACGATATGGGTCATAATTGTCCAACAATCTCCCACTTGGCCTATAGCCAGTCACTCGAGTGTCTAACACCCGAACTATGTACGGTTGGCTCAAACTGCTGAGGAAAGGCTTTCGTCAGCGGATTTGCATGATTATCATCTGATGCGATTTATACGATCATCACATCGCCACGATGTATGATCTGAACTAATCAGATGAATAGTCAAAGTATGTATCTGGATCGTTGATGAGACCATTAATTCTTTAGCCTGTGCTCAAGCCTAGCTCAGCTGCTAACAGAATTATATCTAATCTAATTAGATTTATTATCGACCTAAATGGCTTTTATTGCCGCCTCAGCTGCAGCAATAACCCGCATTTGTTGTTTATTCGGTAACAGTATCTTGCTTGGAAGATTTCTAGCTCAGTGTTCCGTTATTCAAACTGTATAGTACCGTTTGCGACTTATAGTCGTCTTATCGGTTTAGGAAACTTGCAGTAGTGATCCCAGTCACTTCAAGTTCTCCTTCTCCATAGACTAAGACAGCATCCTTAGTTTTCTAAGATACTAACGAATGTTCTTAACATCAATCCAGTGACTATCACTTGGATTGTCCCGATTGTGACTTCATATGCTCAAAGGGTATGAGACACCAGGTCGCGTACATTTTTCAATGTACGATTTCTCGGAGAGTTTTATCGAAAGCCAAGCTTTCACCGATTGTTTTTATGGGAATATCATTTCCAAGAATGACATATTATCATTATTTATAGGACAGCCACTGTCAGTGCTCTCCCATTAACCCTCTTATATACACAAGAATCATTTCGTTTTGAACTAAATCATAAATCATTATGATTACATCAAAATGATAATTCCAAGAACCTATGCTTGCTTCAATCTAAACATGGATCGAATAACCTGCAAACCTTGTTTGCTTGTTATGGTACGACAAAACCGACAGGATGTTGTAAACATCCTCCAAAAGGTTTCCTTTTCAGGAAAGCGATTTTCACGTAAAGCTGTCATATTTCATAAATGAAACACGCAGCTTTAGCAAACATTATCCAAATGGATTTACCGTGGCAACAGGTAAAAGGTTGAATCGTAATCAACACAATGTTGATAACGATACCTTTCCGTTAAAAGCCTAGCTTCATACGTTGGTATGTTGCCTTCCATGTATGTCTTCCTTGAAGACTTATATAGTACAAATAGGCACAATGCCTTGTGGTACATCAACTAGTATCCAAACTTGTTGATATACATGGAATCCATTTCGGACTCATGGCACTTTTCCATAATAGGGAGTCGATACCTTTTATCACTTCCTCATACGTAGTCAGTTGGTATACCTCAATAAGATAGACATCTTTATGAGGTGAGATCAGAAACCCATACCCCAGGTTGTTTTTTTATTCTCTCCGACTTACGTGGTTCTTGTGTATTCGAAGATTATTGGAATAGTTACATCATTGATGAACTATTTGTGTTCCATTAAGGATCTGTGCCTGGAACAGTATTACTCGATTTTCAACGAGCTTTACTATCCTCCCACTTACCACTGCATATCGGTATTCCTCTTAGGAAAACCGCATGGTGAGCAACAATCTAATTGTTCTCTTGTGAGTTTTCTAAGTACTATACTTATGTATCCCTAGGATAACCTACATTTGGCACTTATCCAATTTGGGTTTTAGTTTGGTATCAACCAAACGTATGCCTAGCATTCAAATATTCAGGAATGAGAAACCCGGTTTCTTTCATGTTCATATCTAATATGAAATCTGTCAAACATATTTTATGGAACCTTATTCTAAATAAGTTCTGCACTGTAAAGCTTATCCGTTGAAGGAATGGTAGCTCAGAGCGACTCATGATTAACCTTATCATGTCCAACAAAATTCGGTTACTCGGTTCGAAC
The DNA here is from genome assembly GCA_019454045.1 of Zanthoxylum bungeanum. Taxonomy (NCBI): domain Eukaryota; kingdom Viridiplantae; phylum Streptophyta; class Magnoliopsida; order Sapindales; family Rutaceae; genus Zanthoxylum; species Zanthoxylum bungeanum. The sequence continues at coordinate 102,568 of SKCR01012874.1, forward strand.
ACACCGTCAATTTGACGGGTTCCGGGAGGAGTCCTCATTGAAAGAATACTATAATCTTTCAAGTATATTAGAAACTCATTGCTTAAGTATTTTCCATTACGGTCTTACCGTGATGGCTTAATACTTTAGCCGATCTGTTCGTCTATTTCGTGTCGAAACTAAAAGTTTGTGATTTGTGTTCTTCAAAAGAAACACTTAACCATAACGCGATGCCACATCCATAAAGGTCACGAAATATTCATATCCACCTCTAGCCTAGCTAGACATGGGCCCATTTGCTTCACTATGAACTAGGGCTAACAGATCGGTGGCACTTACACTTTTACCATGTAAATAGTGTTTTAGGCTCTTTGCCCAATAAACTAGATTCGTAGACTTTATTTGATTTGAATCAAATTAGTCCTAGTACCCACTCTTCAAAAGTGTGGATATACGACTCTTGTTTAGTTGTGTCCTAGACACAATGCCACAATTAAGTTTCTTCTGATCAAATCAGTTTGAGCTATTTGTTTGTCATGTTCATGTTTGAGATTTATTTATTTTCAAAATATAAATTCTGTTATTCACATCTAATGTGTTTATCCCAATATCATCTTTATATAATAAAACACTTTAGTGTTCTAAAATATAAAGGTTCACCCGCAGCGGGTTAAACACTTATATAGAGATAATGTTTCTAGTCAAACTAGTTACATTATAACAGTTTCCTATTCCTGCTCATAGAAGATTCTGAACATCAAGTATATATTTATGTACCACACTAAGTATTTAAAATCCAATTTTAATACTAGTAGTGAATATATTGTTGACAAACATGTTTGAAGTCAGAGCCTTGCTCGTCTTCAATTCCTTCATGTCTGCTTTGTCCAAACGGCAGTCACACTTCCGCGATCCCGTTTGCCACAATTTGGGCAGACATTTTGGGATATGTCATTTATCTTCCTAGAAGATTATAATGATTTTGCCTTTGCCCTTTTCCATATTCCAGAACCCTTTGGCCAAGCCTCGGGTTTCTAGAATATCGAAGTAAGGTGCGCCTTGCGCTACTTGCCTAATTGCAAACTTTGACTTTGTCTCCTTGAGAATAGTCATTAGTTCTCCAAGAATTATTATTGCAATTTAGTAATTCTAAAATCAAAGTATAGATTTATGAAGATCCTTCAATTTCTTTATCATACTTTAAGGATCTAATCATTAGTTCTGATTCAGAAATTAAGGAGTCTACTGCGACAAGCTTAAGGATTAAGCATTTAAGTTATCATTACATGAATATTCCAAATATCATGCTCTACTATTTGCTTAACTTCGGGCTTAGGCCTAATATGTTATTTTATCAAATAAAGTAACTTATTAATTTCCAGGACCATCCTGAAATTATTCCCAATTTGAAAATTAAACCATTTAAATACATTTTCCCTAGTATTATGTTTTAAATGTCAATCTTTCAATTTTATCTTGATTTTAATAGTCCAACTATTTAATCAACGATTTAGGTACTATTTATTATAATGATTACAATAGTCCAACTATTTAATCAACTATAATTTAATAGATTAATTTCAATTATATTGATTACTATAATCCAATTATAAAATCAACTATAAATGAATAGTTTGAATATAGTCCAACTATAATTAAAACAACATTTAAATATTAGTCCAACTAACATTTAATTTATTTGACGAATGATATTTGTTTGAGCGCGTATGGCAAGTAATTAAACGAAATGGCAAATTCAATTCTTGCTCCCACTATTTTTCGGCGAGCCTCTAACCCTCTGTCGAGTACTCGGAAACCGTGTTTCCTAGTGGGCTAGGATCCCGTTAAATATCACACAATCTTGACTTTGGCCAACAAATTGTATGATAATTAACTAGGTAGATCTCTAAGATCGATTGGATCCAATCCAATTCCTAGATCCGGAGGGGGACATCAAGTCCGAAACATATATCTTATATATGTCAATACATCCAATGTATTACCTAATTATTTTCCTCTAAATCAACTAAGTCTTGGCTTTAGCACAACAAACTTAGTGATCCCAGTTAAGCGCGACCCATTGACCATGGAAAGCTTCGTAATCAATGTCGATGGACAAGAAGTGGTCTTGACTTTGGCCAACAAACCATAACTTGGACAAGACACCAATATGGAACAAAGCTCTCGTGATTCAAACACATCCTCGATGACAAAGGCCTTGACTTTGGCCAACAAGCCAATGCCAGTCTCGGATCTTGAGTGAGAATCACTCAATGGAAGGAAAAACGCTTAATATTTTGCGAGGGTTTTTTGAGTGCAAATTGGTAACCAATTATTATCTTTGTTAAGGTCTCATCATCATACACCCTTAAACATGCATTCTAAACACATAATAAAGCGCATATGAATAAAATAATAATGATATGCGGATGGATACTTTACACATTGATCCTAGATCAAATCTCTCCATTTCTCTCTACCGCTAACATAGTGTATTACTTCTACCCGTTAAACTACACTTCTAAAGAACCTCATTTACATTGAGGGGAATAGGTGATAAGAGAATACAAAGAATAATGAGGTAATAAGGCTGGACACGCAGGTCCAATTAATAAATCAAATTTATTACAACAATTTCTAAAATTGCTCCACCCATGTAATATTCATCCGATATACATTATTCATGCATCGCAACCATGTATTCACACAAGAATGTTATCAATCAATCTAATCAAATTATTAATCTGATAATTAGTGACCATCCAATGTTCAAACAATGATTTGATTTTGTTCGAGTCAAACTCGTTTTGCGAATAAATACTCAAAGTACGAATTCTTGAATTAAATTAAACTACATCATTAAATCCAATTTAATATGCATTCAATTCCAATTCGCTATTTAATTCCAAATTAAATATCACACTTTATTTACGAACCTTTACGATTTTAAATTCCAAATTTAATCGTTACGGGTCTCAAAGCCCAATTAATGTCCAACGTTAATTTAATTAAAGTCTAATGGGCTTTTAATTAATTTCTTGAGGCGTGGACTTTTGGTCAACTCGGGTCAAACCGAATAACCAAAATCCAATATGGGAGTTACCCCATAAGCCCAGAAATCAATTTTGGCTCATTAGCCCAATTAAACTTTAAAGGTCCACTTGTCGCATTTGGGCTTTATGGAGGCGGTTTTGGGCCAATTGATCCAATCCATTTGGCCTAAACCTAACTTGGTACAACCAAGCCCAATCAGCCCAATTACAACTTTAAAGTCCAATTTCCACAATTAGGCCCAATTTAATTAAACACAAAAATCCAATTTCACATTTAATTAACCTAAAGTGTATAGCATTATTAATCACCCAAATCAATATTTCCAAAACATCAAATTAGCACTAATTAATCATGCCATTAATATTAAAACATGTCCAACACATTTTAACAAAAATCAAACCTATTTTCATGCTATTTCATTCTCGGTAATTTGGGGATTTTATGTCCGATTCGAATTCAATCCAATTAATTCCACAATCGACATTAAATCATATTCCCGAATGATTTCCAACACATCTAATGATCAAAAATCAAAAATCAAAAATCCCAAGACATTATAGGGCTCAACCTATTCGGCCAACACATACAATTTGGGGAAATTTGTTCCAAACATAATTTCAACAAATTGATCCAATCAATCCTCAATCCAAACACATTTAAGCATACTAATTCATCCAATTTCATTAATCAGGCTCAAAATCAAGTTTGCCCAAATTTTAACCCTAAATCTTTTTCATGCTTTCAAAGGCTCAAGATACCATTGTTGGAGATTCTAAGCATCCCAAGATCAATAAACAAGCATGAAACACAAGTGAATACATTCGAGGAAGTCGCGGAATACTTACATCGATCGGTGAGCGACGCGCGAGGCAATAAAAATCTTCACTACCCATTGTCATGGTCACGGCAAACTGCAGTTCCAAGCTCACTGGTTTCGGCCTTCATCTTCAAGAATCCAAGCTCTAAGCTTCGTCATTTGATTCCCGGCTCATGGGTGGACTTCCCTATCACCTTCGCATGTCTCTCGGAGTGCTAGCTCTCTAGAAATTTTCCACAAATCTCACCACTTTGCTTCCCCTAGCTCACGGTAATAAACCAGAAAATGAAGAGAGAAAAATGCCATTTGGACGTGGCAATTGGGAGAAAAGAAGTGAAGTTGTTTTCTTTTAATTTTTGTGTACCTAATACAAAAATCAAAAGTCAAACACCATTATAATAATAATAAATGTTTTCAAGCTTTCAAAAAGCTTTCTCAACAACTTCCATCAAGTCACATCTATCAATCAAGTTGTCAAGTCACATCACTCAAAGTGACAAGTGATTTGACGCTTGATGCGACTAATGATTCGACGCTTGATTTGACTTGTGTGCCGCACTCGAATTCGAAATGCGAATGCGCTCGCAAATAATCCCGGGCTCGGGTTCGCTAATTCCAAATTAACGAATTTTCCGTTGCGTCGTAATTTAAATGATTACGCCTAGCGAAGTCACTATTCACATCGATAACGAATTAATTCTAAATTAATTCGTTCGCCCAAATTAAAATCTAATTTTAATTCCGCGTCGAAATCCAATTTCGTTTAATATATCGAATATATTAATTAATCGATTAATTCTAAATTAATCGTTTTCTCTCTTTAAATAATATTTTATCCCAGATAAAATATCTCTGCAATTAATCCCAGATTAATTTTCTCTCTCATCTTATTAATCCCAGATTAATTTTCTCTCTCATCTTATTAATCCCAGATTAATTAAAAGTGCGAGTCATACGTCATCGGTGAATCTTTGGGAAGCGACCCATGAGATCCCCGGATATGTTGTCAGTGAATTCGGTCGTCGGACTATCCGAACAAGTAAGTACCTCGTACTACGTTTATACCGATTTACAACCAAGGTTGGCTTCTAGCAAAGCACAATGCCTACCCAATTCTCCGGAAATATCCTTACAGGAATAAAGGATCTATATTAGGCGTAGTATACGTAGTATTGCATATTTCTGTCCAGTATCAGATGATCACATGCAAGGCCTGGGGCTGGTACAGTGTCTGCCCCGTACGAAGCATATATCGGATAACGAGCAACTAGTATCTTTAATATCGGATAATCATGACCAAGTCATATTATCTTGATGGTTGCAACCTTTATAGAGAACCAGTTCTGTATCCCTGCGCGATCATGAACTCCATATGACTGGAGTGACACTTCCGTCTTGACATTACACCGAACACACTACAATTCTCAATATACCCAGCATTGGCGTACACATAACCGGTTAAAGCCTTGGACGACCGCAACCAAAGTATATTGATTGTCGTAAGTATTAGAGGTGCAAGTCTCAGGTTAAGACCAAATACACCTACCCTGATTTCGGACTTCCATAGACACATAGTCATACTACCAATGGAATTCTGAAGGGGTCTATCCAGAGCGAAGCTGTTTCCCATACCATCGGTGAAACACAACCTCCTATTACACTTGCATGAGTATCCTATACCCAAATATATGAGAACTATGTCATTGTGCCCTCACAACGCGCACAAGTGTAATACTAGTCTTTTACGCATTCATCGATGTCCAATCTCGATAATGCTCTGACTAGGGATATTTAATGATTTATCCTTCGTGGATTGATACTGTCTCATATCATTCTCAATCCAGGAACGAATCACAGGGACCTCCTATCATTTATATATCTAGGTGATCTAATCACAAATGATAATAGTGAAATCTCATTTGTCACATAGTTAATTTTTACAACAACACCATGATCTGTACAAATAGTGACGCTATGGGTCTTAATTGTCCAACATACGTACCTAGTACTACGTTTTTACCGATTTACAAGACATGGTTGGCTTCTAGTAAAGCACCGTGCCTACCCAATTCTCCAGAAATATTCTTATAGGAATATGTGATCTATATCAGGCGTAGTATATGTAGTATTACGTATTGCGATCCAGCATCGGATGTCACGTGTAAGGCCTGGGGCTGGAATTGTGTCTGCCCCATACGAAGCACATATCGGATCTCTGATAACTAGTCTCTATAATCGGATAATCATGACCTAGCCATATTATCCTAAGAGCACCAGTTTCGTATCCAACATGATCATCATCTCCATTATGACTGGAATAATACTTTCGTCTTGACATCACCCCCAATACACTACGATTCTCAATATACCCAGAAGAGGCGTACACAGAACCTGTTAAAGCCCTGGACGACCAAAACCAAAGTATATTGTCGCAAGTATTAGCGGTGAAGTCTCAGGTTAAGACCAAATACACCTACCCTGATTCGGACTTCCATAGACACATAGTCATACTACCAATGGAATTCTGAGGGGTCTATCCAGAGCGAAGCTGTTTCCGTACCATCGATAAACACAACCTCCTATTACACTTGCATGAGTATCATATACCCAAATATATGATAACTATGATGTTATGCTCCCACAACGCGCACAAGTGTAATACTAGTCTTTTACACATTATCGATGTCCAATCTCGATAATACTCTGACCAGGGATATTTAATGATTAAACCTTTGTGGATTGATATTGTCTCATATCATCTCAATCTGGAACTAATCATATGGACCTTTTATCATTTATACATCTAGGTAATCTAATTACAAATGATTAAAGGGCAATTTCCTTTGTCACATAGTTAATTTGTACAACAACACCATGATCTGTACAAATAGTGATGCTATGGGTCATAATTGTCCAACAATCTCCCACTTGGCCTATAGCCAATCACTCAAATGTCCTACACCCGAACTATGTATGATTCACTCAAACTTCTGCTGAGAAAATGCTTTCGTCAGCGGATTTGCTGTGTTATCATCTCATACGATTTATTCGATCATCACATCGCCACGATGTATGATATGAATGAATCAGATGAATATTAGATGTATATATCTGGATCGTTGATGAGACCATTAATTCTTTAGCCTGCGATGTAGCCTAGCTCAGCTGCTAACAGAACTACTCCTAATCTGATTAGGATTATTATCAATCCAAATGGTTTCTATTGCTGCCTCAGCTGCAGCAATAACCTGCTTTTGTTGTCTATTCGGCAATAGTATCTTGCTTGGAAGATTTTCAGCTCACTGTTCTGTTATTCAAACTTTATAGTACTGTTGTTACGACTTATAGTCGTCATTATCGGTTTGGAAACTTGCAGCAGTGAACCCAGTCACTTCAAGTTCTCATTCTCCATAGTTTAAGAAAGCATCCTTAGTTCATCTAAGATACTAAAGGATGTTCTTAACATCAATCCAGTGACTATCACTTGGATTGGCTTGATTGTGACTCCATATGCTCAAAGCATATGAGACACCAGGGCGCGTACATTTATTTCAATGTACGAGTTCTCAGAGAGTACCAACAACTTTTAGATCTATCTCAGTAGATCTTTATTCCTATAATAAATGTTGTCTCTCCCAAGAATTCTACGGAGAATTTTCATGAAAGCCAAACCGATTATTTTATGGGAATGTCATTTCCAAGAAATGACATATTATCATTATTTAGGACAGTCATTGTCAGTGCGCTCCCACTAACCTCCTTATATACACAAGAATCATTTTCGTTTTGAATTAAATCATATACCATTATGATTACATCAAAACGATAGTTCCAAGAACGCAATGCTTGCTTCAATCCATAAATGGATCGAATTAACTTGCAAACTTTATTTGCTCGTTTTGGTATGACAAAACCGTCAGGATGTTGTAAATATCCTCCAAAAGGTTTTTGTTAAGGAAAGCGGTTTTGACGTTCAGCTGCCACATTTCATAAATGAAACATCCAGCATCAGCAAGCATTATCCAAATGGATTTAACCATGGCAACGAGTAAAAGGTTTCGTCGTAATCGACACAATGTTGAGAACGATACCTTTTTGCTACAAGCCCAGCCTAGTACGTTGGTATGTTGCCTTCCATGTATGTCTTCTTTGAAGACTTATATAGTACCAATAGGCACAATGTCTTCCGGTACATCAACTAGTATCCAAACTTGGTTGATTTACATGGAATCTATTTCGGACTTTATGGCACTTTTCCATAATTGGGAGTCGATACCTTATATCACTTCCTCATACGTAGTCAGTTGGTATTCCTCAATAAGAATGACATCTTTACGAGGTGAGATCAGAAACCCATACCTTCCAGGTTGTTTTCTGACTATCTCCGACTTACACGGTTCTTGTGTTTTCGAAGATTATGGTATAATTTCATCCTTGATGAACTGTTTGTGTTCCATTAGGACTCGGTGCCTGGAATAGTATTACTTCGATTTTAATCGAGTTTTACTTTCCTCTCATTTACCACTGCATATAGGTATTCCTCTTAGGAAAACCGCATGGCGAGCAACAATTACATTGTTCTCATGTGATATGTATAAGTACTATACTTTGGTTTCCCTAGGATAACCCACAATTAGGCACTTATCCGATTTGGGTTATAGTTTGGTATCATCCAAACATATGCCCAGCATTCCCAAATCTACAGGAATGAGAAAACCCGGTTTCTTTCCTGTTCATATCTAATATGAAGTCTGTCAAACAGATTTTTATGGAACCTTATTCAAAATAAGTTTTGCACTGATTAATGCGTATCCCTTGAAGGAAATGGTTAGCTCAGAGTGACTCATGATTAACCTTACTATGTCTAACAAGGTTCGGTTCCTCAGTTCGGACACACCATCAAATTGAC